>JAYRCB010000497.1:444699-463457 GCA_036026315.1 Trachelus stipa
ACCTCCCGATCAGATGGCGTTGCTGCTCGTGCTAACAGTCTAAAGCACGGGAGTGCCGTGTCTCCAATAAGTGGTCTTGTGATCCCGGCTACGGAATATACTGGAATCACTCAACACATTCCTTTCTTACCTCTACATACATATGTATATCACGGTTCGATATTAATTATCTTCTAGTCAATGCCTGGTCACTGCTTTACCATTAGCTGCAAAAGAAAATGGCGTGATCCTAGGCATGACAGTCTACAAGTTTTGTATTTCATGTTCCCACGGACTTTGTTGCGCTTAGACAAAAAATGTAGTTGTTAGAAGAAAAATGTTTGTCTGATCTGTTTTGTACCTTATAGCAAGAAAGTGCGATAAATACATTTTATAATAAAGTAAAAGTGCGCTGCCCTAAGTAATTAGATAAGCAATTAATTATTAACACACGGTCTCTCTATTCTATGTGGTAACACTTGTCAATATGGCGGCAACTTCAAGTACATGAATGCGCATATGCAAGTTGCGTTCAGTAACGATTAGCTTCGAATGTGCTGCGAACATTTGAGAACATTCTGCCGACATCAGACAATACTAGAATGTTCAACTCAACTTCTATAATAGTCTTATTATTCTTAGAATATGACGTATATGACGTATACGACGAGAATATGACGTATAAATATGATGTACTTGAAACTTATTTTGAAGATCAAAGAAGCACCCGTAATTCGTGAGAAAGTGCCAAAAATCTAAAAAGAGGTAAGGTGGATGGCCCAGTCATCGGCCACGTAGTACTAATCGTCGGCTGTGTTATAATACTGTACAGTTTGCTGTAGTCGAAGCACACACTGACGACTTTTCTTACGTGGCCGATGACTGGCCATCCACCTTAAATACAAAAAAAAATCTATTTTTTTCCAGGATTCTTTTTTAATTCATTCTCTTCCAGCGACCTTCAGTTACTGTCGAGTTTTTGAAAAAAAAATTGTTCGTCCGAAAACCACTCCCTAAATATTAATTTTGAGTTCGAATCCCCAATTAACGACCACGATACCACCAAATTCCACATTGTAAGTAAATTGCAGGATAAGAAAAATAGAGTTAATAATTGGGGTTGAATTCATTTTCTAGGAGTAATTTTTTTCGAGGAGCAAAAAAAATTGAAATTTATTTTTTGTACCTCCTTATCTTCACCTTACTTAATGAACAGCAATAAATTCTTGTTACGACAATATTAGAAAAAACTAGGCCACCAAAGGATTAAGTTGGGTTTAATGAACAAAATTATAATCCTTTAAAATGTATGTTTATACTGTCACATTTATTGGCGAATAATTCTTTTGTTACAAGATAATACTTTTTAAAATTATGAAATTATAAAAAAAAATTATGACACAAACAAAATCATATCAGTCTGTCAAAAATTGTTTAAGAGTTTTATTAAGAAAAAGGAGGAAAACTTAAAAATACATATGCATCCTTATTATATATTTTTAACGTAACTAGAAGTTTCTTGTTGATTCTATAATCAAAGGCGTGTCATACCACGCAAATCAAATACCAAAACAGTGGACTTTAAGTGGATTTGATAGCCGGCATGCCAGTCCGTTCGATGGGAATGACCTTTTCTCCAGGTGCTGGTAGAGCAATTTTTGGGGCTGTGATCGTCAGAACTCCATCAGATGATAAGTTTGAAACGACTTGATTGATGTCATGGTCTTCGGGTAGAACATAGCGCCTGACGAATTGTCTGGATACGTATCCATGCTCATCCTTTTTCTCCTCGTGTTTAGCCTCAACGACGATGGAGTTGTCGACAGTCTTGACAGTAATTTCGTTTGGTGCGAATTGCTGTACGTCCAAAATTACTTGGTATTTGTCTTTGTCGCTCTCAATTCTCGATTGGCCTGCAGTTTGTTCCAACAGATTGCGCCAAGGTCTAAAATATGAGCTGAGCGACGGAACGGCCAAGGTGTTCAATAGATCATCACGACGAAGCCCCAATCCGAAATGTTGATCCAGCAGACGTTGGGGACGTTCGAAGTCATCCCACCAGTCACGGAACACCATAGGAATGAGCGCCATTTGTTACACTTCTGCTTTCACACTTGGTTAATACTCGATGCGTTCGGTGCTTTGATTATTTTCGTACTGCGTACGTCTGCCGGCTCGGTCGTTTATATTTGGATAGTCTCGCGCTCGAGAAAATTCGCCAGTCTAACGTTGCCGTGCCTTGTAGTAGGGAGAATGTCCTTAGTTGATTGGGTGAAAGCAGGGAAAGAGGCGTGGTCTGTATTGAAATTTCGGTGTTGGGTGGAGGCGGCAGGACTGTTCTCGAAATGTTTAGCGCATGGTAATCTTAAGTTTATTGTTTTGCTGCATATCTACGCGGACTGACATTCGGTGCGGTTCGTGAATCGTCTAGAATATATAGACAGGACCTGAAAATACACGTTTCTCGAACGTATTGGCTGGTTAACCTTAAAAGAAGACATACATACGTATTGCCTACGTAGTGTTACAATTTCAATCATGTGGATTCCCGTTGGATCTCTGTATTTTTTCCAGGATTAAGTATTTTTGGCGAAGTGTCGCATAATTAGAGAATAATGACTAATAGGATATTTTTTTTATTTATTCGGAATTATTAATGTATTAGAACACTTCACCTATCTAGATATGTACACAAGTTGTTTCTGAAAATTACGATGCTTGGTTAGCGCCTTAGATAAATCACCAGATAGTTTTTTAGGAGGTTCTAGAACATTACGAATTAGATATGTATATAAATTTACGACCGTGAATCCATAAATACTGCGTAATATAACCTTGAATTCTAAATTAAAATCTCCGTAGCAGACTGATGTGCAAGTATGTATTTACGTTTGAAATATTTCTCGAACAGTTAGATTTGAAGTTGCGCATGAAACTGTGGAAATTGATTTATCGAAATTGCGTAGCAGAACATTATTCTAACATTGCGAGTGTCGTGCAATGCGTCAGGTATATCAGTGTTTTCAGTACGGTTTATTATTAACCGCAAATTTCTACAATTTCAGATAATTTATCGTTGAGTATATTTTTATTTTTAGTGAATTAATGACGGTCTTAAACTGGTTTAGTTAATACTGATTCTAAAGGAATTGATAAATCATAAACATTTCTACTTATACGTAATGTTTGGGATTGGTCAATTCCTTTAGATCAGTATTAACGGTATTAATTAAACCAATTTAAGACCGCCGTGTAAACGTAGTCATTTATACAGTCCAAAATGCGAGAGTATAATTAACATTATTAATTGCAGATAAATTAGAGTACTTTTTTTATATCGCTTATCATAGGAGACTCAGATTTATATTATCCTTGGTATTTAAAAAAACGACCATTTCAAGAGACAAAACAGCATTTTAATTTCCACGATAAAGTGATGAAAAAATTCTGCTACTATTAATCCACTAAATTGCGATTCATTTCAGTTTATGACACTCCATTGACATGTAAATTTACTATTACTTATATGAAATCATTTCTGCCAACATCAATATTATTTCATGTATTACAGTCACTCCTATTTCATATATATCAATAGAGATAAAAACATAGCCACTATTTTATTCTATATAACCTACATATAAATTGTATTAATTCAGTAGCGATCTGAGCGCCATCGAGTGGCTGTCTATATATAACAATGCCATCAAATTGTACATACTGAAATGCATATAAGCGATGCATTCAACTACTTACAATCGATGTGATTTGACGTTCGTCATTGCATGAACACGAAACAGTAGCTGAGAAGCCAGAAAATAAAAAATATGAGTAGTAAAATTCTACATTTTAATTATAATCATAGTTACTTTTGAGGTTTGTTAATCTCAAATTGAACTAATTTTCAATGTTATCTAAGATTTAGATAGCTGAAGAATTGATAGTCTGCCCGGAGATGGTCTGCCTCCTTGGTAATTGCATGCTGTCCCAGATGCTTTCCAAATAAAAACGTGTACATTCGACAAGTCGCTTGAATTTTCCAAAGATTTATAACTCATGCATATATATAAATGTGTTAATATATTGTGTTAATTTTCTGTCAATTGCTAAACTTGTTCATATCAGTGGCCGAGTCTCAATAATCGCGCAACAGGCAGAAGATCACACACGCCACGCAATTCATGTGATTGGAGGTCAGTCGCCAGGCGACATCAGAGAAGATGTGATCTTATACGAAATTTCGTCTTAACAAAAGGAGTCTTAGTGTCTTCCTTGTTATCTTCGGCAGATTGTTATTGTCATTCGGTACGCTTTTAACCCTTCAACAATGTAGTACAAGCTTCCATTATTATTTAACCTATATTTTACACTTTGCGCAATTCACAAGCCTGAAAAAACAGAGTAACCCCAGAGTTCCCTCTGGACTTTTGTATCTGATGGATATCATCTTTATGATAGTATGTATTTTCGGATCAATGTTTATTTTCTGATTGTGTGACAGAATGACGGATCTTGTTCAAGGGATTGATGAGTAATATTTGATTGCATTGATACTTGCTTTCATTGGAATAGAAATAAGTTGATTTTTTTTGTAAAAGATTAAATATTACAGATCGCATTTTCGTTCTTCATAATTGGGTTTTATGATTGTTCACGGTATTTTCTTTTTAATAGTTCACATGAATAATGAGGAATATTGATATACATACATTTTTTTTTAAATTAGATTTAACATCTAAGATTATAACCTCGAAATTTTACACTTATTCATTAATAACCTTTAAGTAAAAGTAAAGGCTTGATATTTTTTGAATCAATAGTTTGAATTTTAAATGATCTCTTTATTTTCAGCTTATTCTTATACACTTCTGTTCTTCCAACTATGTAACAAGGGTAGTTGATTGGAGTCCATAGTGAGCCTTCTTGTGGATAGTGCTTCTGCCGACCCTCTACATTGTTATTTTCACCAAGTCGGCCTGAGTGGTTCTGGTGTTAACTCTTCATGCAACGGCATGCTGGATAAAGGCAAAACTGTTAGAGTGGTATGTAATAGATAGTATTTAACACCATTTGTTGTTATGGGACACAAGAGGTTTGTTCTTATTACCTACACTTTTTGCACTTTTTGAAAAGTGCAAAAATTGTAACAAGAACAGATCTAAGGTATTTTTTATGATATCACCAGTCTGTGTGTACACATCAAAGTCTGTTTAGATTTAATACATTCTGATAATATATGCCTAAAGTATGCTTGCTTTTTTTTCCTTATCTGATGCCAATTATCTTATCATTTGTGCGATACAATGGCTTATTAATGTTTCAAATATCAGGTATGTAGCACTGCCAGCATCAATTTCTTATTCTAATAAAAATGTTTTTTATACGTCTTGTAGTAAATCTAAGGCGTCGAATCAATTATCAGCTACCATTACATTTTCTTCCAGGAGCTAGAAATTTTCTTGATAATTCTGAACTTTGTTTATATTGATAAATAATTAGGTGTACATGTTCCTTCATTGTGACATTACATACGTTGACTGGGTTATTATACTTATATTTTTATAGTATTAATATACTGTTCTATTTACACATTGAACAAATCATAGTTTACTTTTTCATAATTTTTTAAATACCTTATTGTTTCACTGAATTTGCAACATGGATTTACTTATCCTCTAGCCTTCAAGTTTCATCAGTGCTTTAGAATCTGGATTATTTTATATTACTTTTTTAGTTTGTGAACTGGTTAAACTTAGGGTGAGTCCCTCCTGTGATTGGCAACAAGGATGGCGATTGGCAGCATAATATGTGGAGCAAATACTCCCAAAGTCAAGCGAAAGAAGGCAAAGGTATATTTTACATTGTTACATTTTCATCATGTACAACAAACTTCTGGATGAAGAAGTATCATGTGTCAGGTGTGCATGACATGATACCCAGGAACGTTCTATGGATAACCACAACAAAATGTTTCTTTTAGTCATATTATCTAATAACAACTTAACAATGATTACAGACAACAGCTCGGAGCTGGATCGAGGCAACATTTCAGAAACGAGAGTGTTCCAAGTTTATACCCAGTGCAAAAGATGAACACAGGTGAGTCAAAGGGATGACTAAGTAATTCTAAAGTATTCTATTAACAAAATTATAATGTGGTCCAAGAGTGTAATAAAAAAAAACTACAAAACAAAAGACTCTTGTCTTAATACAGATTACTCGACATATCAAATGCAAGATACACCCTGTATTGACAATATGTTTAAAGTTAGTTATTAAACCAATTAATTACTGTATTTTATCATTAGTTTGAAGTTTGTCCATTTACAAATACTTTAATCATTGATTTGATTTTTTAAGAGAATCTTTTGGTCATTTTACATATGATTTGTGATCAGGTACATTATCCTTTTCTAGTTCATTGCCATCTAACGTAAACATTATTCAAGCTTGACTGACCTTATATAAGCAAAGCTTCTCTTCATTTCCATTTTATTACTTTAAGCCTCAGAGTATCAAATACTTGATTAAAATACTCTAACTAATTTGGCACTAACTATTTGAACATTACCCATGGGATGCATTTGTTTACAGCATTATGCCAAAATGAAGATAAAAAATATTTTGTTGACAACGATGGAAGTGGAGTCACGCAAACGAATATAATTGATTTTGCAATATGTGAAGATGGACACTTTACTGATCCCTAACACTTTTCACTTTATTTCAGTTATAATTTCTCTTTATTTCGTTACGTTTTTTTAGGTTTAAAGCCGTACAGGGTGAAAAAAACGCAGAGTACGACGTGCTTACCACTTCCAGGTGAGAATTCAAAGCGCAGTGCAACCTACCGGCTCGTACGCGCTTTGGCAATATTGCGCTATAAAAAATGCAACATTGACGAACAAAGTGTCAAATAATTATTAATCAAAAAAATAATCCTTTTCAGAGGAAAAGAAATATTGTTGTACACACAAAATACCACTGCTTTTCCTGTGCCTTAATGCATCCCTGCTTACTTCTGCCACTTCATCTGATTTGGTATCAGATAACCATCATCATCTTTATCATCATCATCCTCATTCCAATAGATTCCAGCTGAAACTTATTGATGTTACCCTTTATTGTAACACTGTGCTCTTGGACGATTCCTATGTCTCAAGTTATTATTTTAAAAATTATGAATTTAGTTTTTCTAGGTTATCTGTAATGCTCTCTTATAGTACTGAATTATTTCAGATGTTGTTGTGGGCATTCATTTACACATCATTGTGGTACTGGTGCTGATGTGCAGAGTTGTACAGTCAGCACTACAGGTGACCAGGAACGTGAACAGTGGTCACCTGGAAAGAATACACGCCCATCACCTACAGACGCCTATGGAACAATCGAATTTCAGGGTGGACCACATCCTACCAAAGCTCAAGTAAGTATTCTGATACACATGTGGTACAGGCTGCTGTCATTATTTTATTCGTTTATTATAACGAATTTTTGTTTTGGTCTTCAGTATGTTAGGTTAGCTTATGATACCCGACCAGAACCTATTGTACAACTGTTGAGACGAGAATGGAATCTGGGTCTACCTAAATTACTGATTACCGTTCACGGAGGAAGGTCGAATTTCGAATTACAACCCAGTCTCAAAAAGGTTCTTCGTAAAGGGTTGTTGAAGGCCGCAAAAACCACTGGTGCTTGGATCTTTACTGGCGGGACCAATACCGGTATAATTATTTAATACAATCTTTTCAAAACGCAATATCAGTTTCTATGTTATTTCTTGTCTATTATAGGCGTCACGCGACAGGTCGGCGATGCTCTTCTTCTGGAGCGATCGCATCGTCAGGGTCGTGTTGTTAGTATTGGAATAGCACCTTGGGGAATTTTAGAAAAGAGTCATGAACTTGTTGGTCGTGGTCGTGACGTGCCATATGATTCAATTGCTTCACCTTGGTAAATCTCAGTCAAATATAATCTAATAATTGCGACACATTGATAATCATTCTCATTCCAGGTCTAAGTACGCTGTGCTCAATAACAGACATGCCTACTTTCTCTTGGTTGACAATGGCACTGGCGGTCGGTATGGCGCAGAGATCGTCCTCAGACGAAAACTTGAGAAATATATATCTAATCTGAAACTCCAGCCATGTATGGGAATCAAAATTCAGTTTTGATGATCCAACATCTTAATTACATATTAATTATACATATTTTGCTTCTCCTTATTTTTCAGATACTCACAGTAGCATACCTGTGGTGGCTCTCGTAATTGAGGGTGGTACAAACACAATACGTTCAGTTCTAGAATACGTCACCGATGATCCTCCAGTTCCTGTTGTCGTTTGCGACGGTTCCGGTCGCGCTGCTGATCTCATCGCATTTATGCACAAGTACGTTATTACTTTGTAATATGGTATCAGGATTTGTTCTGAATCACCAATATCTTTAGGTATGCGTCCGAAACTGATGGGGAGAATGGCGAAGGTGAAGGACCGCTAGAAAGTATGCGCGAGCATCTTTTAAGTACGATACAACGAACCTTTAAGGTTTCTCCTGAACAGGCGAATCAATTATACTCAGAATTACTTCAATGTACTCGCAATAAGAACTTGGTACGCAATTAATACTTGGTACATGCTAAAATTGTTCAGGAAGAGAATATCTCAACCGTAACTATTTTTCATATAGATAACCGTCTTCAGGATAACGCAAGACCGACCTCAGGAACTGGATCAAACAATTTTGACAGCTTTATTCAAGTCAAAGCAACTATCACCTGCAGAACAACTCTCATTGTCTTTAATATGGAATCGGGTGGACATAGCAAGAAGTGAAATTTTCGTATACGGGCAGAAATGGCCACCTGGTGCATTAGAACAGGCAATGATGCAAGCATTGCAGCATGACAGGATTGACTTTGTGAAGCTACTTCTGGAGAATGGTGTATCTATGCGAAAGTTCCTATCTATACCACGGCTTGAAGAACTCTACAATACTGTAGGTGAAACACGGCGCCCATTTTGGACTTTAAGATTCATCCAATATCTCTACTTTCTATTTGATTTTTGTATTTTTTTTTTAGAAAGAAGGTCCGTCCAACACTTTGGGCTATATTTTGCGAGACGTGCGACCTCATATTCCTCGAGGATATATGTACACCTTGCACGATATTGGTCTGGTGATTAATAAATTAATGGGTGGAGCTTATAGAGCCCAGTATACTCGTAGAAAATTTCGAATGATTTACGCAAAAGTCATGAAGAGGTCAGGTGGCCATCATTGTCATCGAAATAATAGTGGCACTAATTTTGCAAGCCGATATTATTCTAGTTCCAGTGGAAAGCCTGATAATCTCACAATGAGCTTACTCGCCGAGACTTTGCCAGCCAATAGAGATACTCCGCTATTTGATTATCCTTTTAATGAACTTCTCATATGGGCTGTACTGACAAAACGACAACAAATGGCGTTACTCATGTGGCAACATGGCGAAGAAGCTTTGGCTAAAGCTTTGGTCGCCTTGAAGCTTTACAAAGCTATGGCACATGAGGCTGCTGAAGATGATCTTGAAACAGAGGTCTACGATGAGCTCCGTGGTTACGGCAAGGAGTTTGAAAATATTGGTAAGTTAAACTTGACTTGGTTATTGATTATATATTTGATTAAACGTTCACCATTATCATTATTATATTTCTTTGTTATCAGCACTGGAACTGCTTGACTTCTGCTATAGACAGGATGACGATCAAACGCAACAATTACTCACATCAGAACTTCAAAATTGGTCTGGTCAGACATGTTTGTCTCTTGCTGTCACAGCGAATCATCGACCACTTCTTGCCCATCCTTGCAGTCAAATCATATTAGCTGACCTGTGGATGGGTGGTTTACGCACACGGAAAAATACCAACTTAAAAGTGAGAAATAGAATTAAGAGGTTTTCGGTCGTAAGAAAAAATGCTATGAAATAAAGATTAATAATAATTTTGAAATAATCTTAAAGAATGTCATTTAGTTTCTTATATTTTTATTCTACATTATCTACAGGTTGTCTTGGGCCTCCTCTGTCCAGTGTACATAACAAGACTGGAGTTCAAAAGTCGAGAGGAACTACAACTAATGCCACAAACTCAGGAGGAGCATTTAATCGCTTTAGAAGATGAGAACGAAGATAGTGAATCGGAGCAAGGAGTAACAGAAGGTCCTGATGCAGAGGTAAAAGACTTCGTAGCCTAAATATATTCATATGAAAGCAAGTACCCTAGGTATTATCCGTTTAGATCTGTCTCGCAGTAATATTAAAAGAGAGAGTGATACCTATTCTACAATAGTTGACTAGAGAGAAAAGAAAAAGAAACATTCTAAAGTCCACAAAGATGTCAACTAATTCTGAGTTCTCACGTTTACCTTGGGGTTCGTTTGGGGTTGGGTTTTCTTCTTTTTTTCTAGAAACGTCTACGCAGAAGTCTAAGCGTACGCAGCAAGAGCAGCAATCAGCAGGGCGTAAAGGTACACCCTTACTGGTCCGAATCGAAAAATGAAAATAAAAAAGAATAAAATACATAACATGCCAGTGGGAACTGTTTAATGTAGTACTTTTATAAAATCACAAAAAATAACAATTTAATCAATCTGTATACTTTGCACTACACTATAACTTTTTGTGCTATTGATAGACTCACAATTCCGTTTCCTTCCTCTGTCGCTGCTCGCTTAATACTTTGTTTTCTGATATAATTTTTTTCCTTTTGATTTTAATATGTCATGTCATTTCAAAAAGTACAACTGCGTGTGTGACGTTTACCTATTACGTACTTTAGTCTATTATTATTATTATTATTCTTATTGCAATTGTCTATCACCTGGATACGTTTCGAGATGAAATACTAGACTTGAATATTTTAAATTTAAAAATCTTCTAGTATTGTGACATCTGGAAATATATCCATTATGTTCTTGTTTGGCTTTGAAGAAGGAGAAGAATCCAGCATCAACGCCCTCCGCCCGACTTCCTCACTACATTCTTCTCTTATTTCTTATTACAAATTTTTGACACTTAGCATAACCCAATATATAATCGTGAATCCTTTATTAATATATCTATTTTTTGTCTTTCCAGGTTGATCTCTCGTAATAATTTTCTTCTTAGATACTGTTTAGCCTCACTCTCGTTATTTGAATAGTATTATTATCAGCGAATGTCTTCGCCTTTATTTATAAGATACTATTTGTCTTACTGCCAATGATACGGGACAAGATGCCAATACTGTAAATTAATAAGCAAAAAATGTCCTTCAGAACTTGTTAATTTTTCCACTATACGTTTAATACTTGTAATGTGTTTTTTGTGTTATAATGTCGTGACGTCGGTGGCATCGTTTTGTTCGAACTCTCAAAGTCAATGGTAACGTTTTGGTTCTAATACATTGACTATGGGAGGGCAGTCTAAAATTACTCCTTTGTTCTTTCAAAGAGTTATACTTTAAATCAGTGAAAAATATGAATGATTTATTAATGTTTTTCATTTTGTTTTTTCATTTTTTCCAATAACTAGGCATTGATCTCCAACGAGCACAACACATCCGTTATCAAAGAAACTATTGTCCAAGAAAATGGCAAAGTCATGGCTGACTATGATGATACCAATGCACGTTTCTACAGTGTACTTCCGGAGTACTACGATAACAAGACTAACAGGCCACTTAGATTCAAGAAAAAGCTATACGAGTTTTATACGGCGCCGATTACTAAATTTTGGGCTAATGCTGTGAGTCAATTTATTTACTATTAATTGTTTAAATTATGTTGCATAGATAATCAAAGGTACTGACGTTCGTTATCCTTTCAGATAGCCTATATTATTTTTTTACTATTATTTTCCTACTGTATTCTCGTGCGGATGGGCGAAAGACCTACTTGGCCAGAAATTTATGCTATCGCATACATTTGCACACTGGGTTGCGAAAAAGTGCGCGAAATTGTATCCTCCGAGCCAGCAACCTTGTCGCATAAATTCAGCGTGTGGGCTTGGAATATGTGGAACCCCTGTGATGCTGCTGCAATTATATTTTTTCAAATTGGTTTGGTATTGCGTCTGAGGCAATCGACCTTTGACGTGGGTCGCGTCATTTACTGCGTAGATTGCATATATTGGTACTTAAGAATATTGAACATCCTTGGGGTGAACAAATATCTTGGTAGGCTTATTTTATAAGATATTTTTTCTTTCTTTTTATATTTTATTTGATTGGCCACATGGATTTTCTTTCATACTCTTTTATTATTTTTAGGTCCTCTGGTAACAATGATGGGGAAAATGGTTAAGAATATGATATATTTTGTGGTACTCCTCTTGGTTGTACTAATGAGTTTTGGCGTTGCACGTCAAGCCATCTTAAATCCCAATGCGGAACCAAAATGGAGGATAGTTCGTGATGTATGTTTGATAATGAAGTATACAAAAGTGTATTTTAAAAGTGATGGATGTTAATAGTAGAGTTGGGTTCTAAGGAAGGAATTAGGAAATACTATAATGATCTTCAGGTCATAATTCGAAAATTTATCCAAGAAATTATTAATTTATTTAACATTTAAAATCCATAAGATCAAAATGGCCAGCGGTTGCCATCGTAAAAGTTCCATAAAGATGATTCACTCAACTAGAATGTTTTCTCGTTACGTTTTACGTTAACTTTAACATTGATTTTTATAAAATCTTTACTTGAAGTATTTCAAATGTTAAAACATGTTTTTCTTAATTTATTTTTATGAAATCCACAGCTCTGCTATTGGTGTCTGTTGCTTTTGAAACGTTCTATATAATGGCTTAAACAGCATTCTACACCGTGGATAACAAAGGATACTCATTATTATTTCTTCCCTATAGATATTTATGGAACCATATTTCATGCTTTACGGTGAAGTTTATGCAGATAATATTGATCCCAACTGTGGCGATGAACCCGGTATGATGCAGTGTTTACCAGGACGTTGGATCACACCAGCAGCCATGTCAGTTTATCTGCTGGTGGCGAATATCTTACTGATCAATCTTCTGATTGCCGTTTTCAACAATATCTTTAACGAGGTCAACGCTGTGGCGCATCAGGTCTGGATGTTTCAGAGGTTCACTGTGGTGATGGAATACGAGCAGAAACCTGTTTTACCACCTCCATTAATCGTCGTTTGTCACATCTATCTTCTTGTGAAGTATATCCTGAGATACATCACACAGGGCACTATGTCTAGTGGCGAAACCTGTGACAATGGACTAAAGCTCTTCCTTGAAGCCGACGACATGGAACGACTCTATGACTTCGAGGAGGAGTGCGTTGAGGAGTACTTCCGGGAGCAAGAACTTAAGCTTCAGATGTCTACTGATGAAAGAGTCAAAGTTACTACAGAACGTGTTGAGAACATGCACCAGAAGATAGAGGATATCGACAAAAAAGAGAGCAATCAGAATGCATCGTTACAGGTAATAACTATTAACTCCTCGTACGTTCAATAGCGCAGATAATGTATAGATCGGGAAGGGGAGTCTATTATGTAAAACATAATTATACTTTTTTCACTAAATTACTAATTTGAAATGCATTGCAGGCTGTGGAATTTAGAATACGTAAATTGGAGGAGTTGAATGAGCAGACTCTAGCACATTTAGGTGTAATTCATCGTTTCATGGCTACGCACATGCCTGACGAGAGTCTTCCGAGTCTCGACGGAGCCACGGAGACGAGAATTCGTCGCGTGTCCGAGCGTTCCGAAGCCGTTTCCGAGGCGGATTCACATTCTCAATTACCATCACTATCTACCCGACGAAAAAGGCTTTTACGTTCTCTGACTGATGCTACTTTCCTGAACATGGGTCCACCTTTAGAGGACGACATCTCTAGACGCTCTGAAGCGATCACTTCGCACGAAAATCTCAGTAGAAACGATTCGTCAGTCAGTGGTGACGCAGACAATGGACGCGAGGATGAGGGTAAGACCTCAACCAGCCACGAAAGTCAGCATTGTAAGTCTCAGGAAGCCGATACGGAACCTGAGAAGAAGCCAGAGAACGAAACTAGTAGTGACGTTCCGGTTTCTGAGACAAGAAGAGATTCTAATGGTCGTACTGTCAGACAAAACAGTCGCACCAGGTCGGAATCTGACGACGTATTATTGATACCGACACCAAGTTTTCAACGTGGGGTCACCTGGGCTGAGCCCCGAGTCGCAGTGATCCCAACTGCCGTGAATTCAGCAGGTGCCAGCGCGAGGTCGGTTCTCCTTGCGATGAGATCGGAGTACACCAGCATAACCGACGAGCTCGAGAGCTTCTGCGGGCTCCTGAGCCCGCCGCGTACGCCGCCCGTGTCTCCGCCGCCACGAAGAGGGCGCAACACCTCGGAGATGTCCAACCCCGAGATGGCACTGCACCTGGAGAACGAGCACCTACGTGACGCCGAGGAGTGTGACTATCAGCAAATGGAGGATCTGATACAGAGGCGATACATGCAGGGGGACAATGAGGATTCACCTGATGTCAATGAAGATATAGCTGCAACACCTTTCTATATAACCAGCGAGAATCGTCAACTTCGGCGTTCATCGGCTGTCGATGAGGACACTCGAAGACCACTCCCTCCAACCATAAGCGTCACCAGGGAAATAGAACAAACACTTTCAAGGCCACCCGCTATCAGAGAGGATGACGCACCGGATCCTAATGATAAGACACTCAGCACTGCACCTGCACCAGCCTCTGAGACTATGTGCTAAACGTAATCTGCATAATTTTTTCTGAGAAGGTTTTGGCAAGTGCTTTTTTTCTCACTGTAAACATCGCAAGCTTTTTGGAATATTTAAAAACTTGAGAAACTTTGCATTGGGTATTCGATAGCCAATTTATCTTATTTTCCGAGGAATTCATGTTTTATATCTATTGTTCTTTACTATCTTTTTTTGTGCCACATTATTACATTCTTCTTTATTACTGTTTAATGTAGTCAGAATGACACGGCTAGCTAAGTCAATTTGTACATATATTATACAAGACTTTTTTGAATTTTTCATTGATTCTTCCATGGCGCTCAAAGGGCCTTGCTAACCAGGACTAGTACAATTTTCGAGTCCGTGTATTAGGCGCTGCCTATACTTTGCTCAAATCTAGTTAATTTTTATGCATTGACCATTGCTGGAATTGGATTATATTATCTAATAATTAAATAATCTGCAAGTCATACAGGCTGATTATACTTTAAGTTCTTAGGTTTCGTATCTAGTCGTAATTGCACCTAATATTGATAAGAAGTGGATGTAATTTCTGAGTCACCGAACGTAGCTAATGTATGCCATATACCATAGTACAGCTCTTATCCATCTGCCTCTCACTTAATCCAAATTAGATTGCTAATTTGATTAATTCGGGTGACTTCATCATATATCAGTCTATCTGTCAATTTATCTGTTACTCTATTTGCTATTCATACTTTTCCACACTATTCTCATAGCTCTCAAAGCACATGAACCAGTCGCATTTTACCTGAATGTTGATGTCTATTGTATCCATGTAAATTATCGAAACATATGACTATGGTATATCCGAACGGTGAAAGCTACAGCCAGATGTTTAGAGTTCGTTTGTGGCTCATGGACCAATTACTTTTGAAACAACAGATTAGAATATTAATTGGTATATTGCCATCTTGATACACGGTATAATTATCCTGAATTATACTCAAATTTATCGTGCACAATTTCGGTCCAGGCATGTTTTCGATACTTAAGTATGTGAATTGTACTTGCGACGCACTTACCGTTTTATTCGGCATACGTTTCTATCCTATTCGGGATGTCCGATCAGGATACGCATGAAAACTTACATGCTCTTCTTAATAAGATTTTATAGGTAATATTAAGGCTGTTGTTTAGATATTCTATCTGGGTACAGGTAAACGGAGAAGAGATGACGTCAAAAGCACGAAAACTTTTACAACCTTTTTTCTCCATTTCCCTGCGATCTCCTTTGATTCGTGTAATTATTGGTTCGCCGCCTTTTTTCTATTATCATTTAAGCGTATGAAATATTCTACTTTAAAGAAAAATGCACGAAAATTAAGCAGACGTAATGATGGGCGCCATGAGGGTTTGACAGGTTGGTTTCTTCTTGGACGTTATTCTCGAAAAGATGTAAATGTAACGAAGGTGGCTAAACTAATGTCGTATCAAATTGGTTGAAAGCAAACCTCAAATGTTCTCACCTCACCGCTCTGTCTGCCTTTACATAGATAGATTAGGAAAAAAGCAGCCTTAACAAATATTCGAAGTATATAACACTATATATTATTTGAAACGTACTGAAATCTTTTAGCGCTTTAATCGAATATAATTTTTGACACGCCTTTTCTTTTGATGAATATTTATTTTTATTATAGAAAAGATACTTTTAAAGACTACGCGAAAATTATTGCACCCATTAATTATATATTAATTGACGATTTTTTGGCTACAGCAAAAATAGTAACTGTGTCCTTTATTTCAAATCTAGGAAACTGAAGAATCTTTCATAATTTTATCGGATTAGTCGGATAACCTGAAAAACCAGGAGCACCTTGATTAAATCGAAATTTTCAAATTCAAAAATTTTGAATCAATCAAGAGTCAGATATTTTTGTTGAGGTTTCCGATTAGGCACTGGTATTATTAATGCTATAGAATTTAGTGAATGATGCGTAGGCAGATTTATTTATTTAGACCGTGTAGAACAAAGTATATAATTCTAATCGAAAGATCGTATTCGTATCTCATTTTTTTTTAACACTTCAGCTAATTAGCCTGTTGACTAGTTTTTAAATGAAATGACAGATAACTACTATTGCCATTAATTTATGCAACCAATCATTGGTGTTATACTAATGCGAATATTAATTATCAGTGACTTGAGCAAGCGTGAAATAATTTAGTAGAAAATGTATATATTTCATTAGGACTTCAATTTTTTTAAATGCAGTTATATAATCGGACGTGATTATATTTTAATAAAAATATGTTATAATCATGACTGCGTGCATTTCTCGTTTCGTAAATTGTATTTCAAAAACTGTTGCTATTGAGGATTACAATGTTCTTCGTGGCAATTGTTCTCTAATTGTAATTAATATAATCTAATTCATTTTATTTGAGTGCGAGTGACTTGAAATAAATTTTTCGAATAAAAGACCAAGAGCCTGCGCGGCGATATTTGTGACGCGTCATTATTTATAATACGTCTGTAAGTAAAATATTTTTTAGATGGGTCTTATTTTTGTTTTTCATTGCAAAAGAGTCCAAATCACAAATTTTACTCGTTGTCACATTATACTTTAGAATTTGCTCATTACAAAAGACCAATGAAAAAGAATAAAACGAGCGCTTCTAATTTGTTCTCTGCAAACGGTTCTTCACACACTCATGCACGTAATTAATGACCGTGGTTGCCTTAAGATGATATTAGTACAAATCAAGAAAAAAAATTTCCGCATAGTTACATACTTTTTAGCGCATTTCATTCTTTTTTTTTTACAACACTAAAATATGACTGTCCTTTCTTTTGTTATCCGCAAGAACAGAAAGAGAAGTCGAAACTGCCAGGTCGTATTTTTGGTGAGCATAAATGATTTTTGTAGACTGATAACCAAGAATAAATTAAAATCTGTCAAAGCGAATAAGACAACGAAGATTGGTTTAATTCGTGAAATTTGTACTTTTAGGTCAACAATGAGACTAATTTTAGAATTAATTCTAATACATGTTATCGGTATTTCCCTTCAGCTGGTATCATTAAATAGCGCAAGGTTACCTAGACGTGGTATGTTAACAAATTTTGTGATTATATATAAAATTACTTACCAATTTTTTTTCTATGGTAAGGAATTTCATAGACATAATTAATTAAACTATATTATTAATTCTGGTGGTGGGGGTAATTGATACCAAAAAATGAAAAGGGATAATATATATTCTAATTGATACTCTTTATCAATTAATTAGTGGGCCTTTAATTTTTTCTAATTTCGGTCCTTACCGCCTTTATGATATTGAATGTAATATATTGCATAATAGTATATCCGGAATAATATCACTAGATTGTAATTATAATTAGTCTGTGTCTTTAGCAATATATTAGGAGCAATAATCAAAGTGATAAGAGGGGAAACACTACTGGATAAGACTGGATATACTATTTTCGATATATAGTTTTGTTATCTATAGTCCAATTTATTATATTCTCTAGTTTAGGCTAATCTACACAAAAATAACGGTAGTACATTCTATCGTTGCAATCGATTGATCGATTTATCATTATTAAATAAGTTTGCTGCTTTATCGATTTCTATATGTAAGGTGTAGATTTATGGCACACGTAAGGAAGACTGGAGTAAAGTGAGTCGTTTAAGGAAATAAAGCAGATTGATTACTGAAACAACGATATTTTATTTATGATTTTTTCTATCAATTTCCTACAGAGTATATCGTTTTTATGTAAGGAAAATCATAGATGTTCTTATTTTTTTAAAATTGTGTTAAATTTCAGGTTTTTGTACATTGTCTCATTGTCAGTTTGTTACAGTCTACTCTATACAATATAACGACCAGAGTGCGAGACTACTTTTTTTATTTTCGAAAATATTAGTAAATATCCGAAGCACACTGAGAAAAACGAACGGCTGTGGGAAAAAAATAAAGTATTGTTACATCCATATTTCTTATTATAGCAATGAACATAGTTGCATAATCAACGCGTATTTCTA
>JAYRCB010000497.1:467056-477799 GCA_036026315.1 Trachelus stipa
GGTCAACTTCGACCTGCTCCCTTTTAAAAACTATGACCTTCCGGAGAAAAGGAAGGTCATTTTCGTGATCAGTGGTGCCTCCCAAACACCGCCGTACCCCGTTGGTCAAGTAATTTCGGAACACCCTGTATATTCTGGTTTTAATGTTTAAGAATTATTTGTTATTTTATTCTGTATAACTTTTACAGATGCGTATCATTTATTTGTTATGCTTTAGCTGTAACGGTAACCTAAATCTTGACACGCAAATCTACTACTGGACATTATTTACATTTTTCATGTTATGTAATGTTAATTAGTATACGGATTATAGGTACCTGGCACCATATTCATGAATCGTCCTATATGCATTTATAACACACTAGAATTATAGCATGGTTGTGTATCATTAGTCAATATGAAAATTTTCCCTTAAAACCAGCGCATAATCTGTCAGAATCTGTTCTTAATTAATAATTAATGTTAGCGTGACATTAAACAGATTTGATAATGATACTGAGATACGTGACTGAATTTCTGACAGTGCCATTCAAAAAATTCTAAAAGTAATGCCATTGTATCTTTGGTCATCAAAAACGGTTATAAAATATCAAAATGGAAACCGTTACAAATTTTCAAAATTTCAAACCCATCAAAATCGACGCAACAAAATGTACGCACGACAAAAAGGAATTAGGATCTATCCAAAAAATGTGCCTATCACCAAAATTAAAAAATTTTCGAAATACCCTGATAGATTTTTTTAAAAATACTGGAATGATCGGCTGTGCTAATTACGTGGCTCCAGGCAGGCATCCTGTCGAAAGGTATGAGTAATAAATGTTTTTTTTATTATTAGTTCATTCAAGTAAAAAGTAATTTGTTGTGTCACTTAGATACATATGGGCGTTAATACATGTAATCGCTATTGTTAGCACGATTTACGTTATCATTGACACTACCGTTGACTTTGCTGATACTTCTCCAGTGACGTCAGTAGAATCCCATCACCTTCCTGTTCAGGATGTTGAATTTCCTGGTATTAGCATTTGCGCAATTAACAAAATTAGTTATGCGGCTGCTTGGGATTTTGCTACGGAATTGTAAGTATCCATTATTTAATTAATTGTTTGTTTTTTCTATTAATTATTTGATTTAAGAATATAACGTACTATAGAGAACAAATACCTTCCACGCGAGCAATGAATTTAACTCGCAATGATATAATGAAGATGTTACCGGTTCTTGGACGTCTTTATCAATTCGATATAGAACCTCAGGAAGAAAAAATTTCTCGTAAATTGCATCACCTTCTAGAAGCAGCATACAAAATATATGACGTTAATTTAATAATGTCAAAGGTGCCTATTTTTTACTTCATCGATCAATCAATTATATACAATATATACATATATATTTCTTTGGGTTCTGAAGCTCGCGCCCAAATGTCGTAATATAATGACACATTGTTTTTGGTCTGGCAAGGAACAATTTTGCGAGGACATTATATTTCTTAGAAAGACGCAGGATGGTTATTGTTGTACCTTCAACTATGTAAGAGCCGCAGACTATTTTGGCAAGTGAGTTAATCTCTTTTTCTATATCCGGTTGTTCGAATCAAACGTAACACCTGAACATGGTTTTGCTATAAGAATCGAACTGGTGCGCTAAGTTTAGGTTGATCCGTTTGGGTTGAATAAACCGTTATAGGTATACCTAATTCATGTAGCTTTGATTATTTCAATGTTAATAGTACTGTACTGTTTCTAGGACAAAGAACCAACCCCAATTTGACAGTTCAGCTGTGCATCCACAAATTATCGGTTCTTCGTTTGGTCTGACAATTCTGTTAAGTCCAGAACTTGATGATTATTATTATCAAATGTCGTTCATGAAAGGATTTAAGGTTTGTCATATGTTTCAATTTCAATTAATCGAATAGTTGTTTCAATGGAATACTTAATGATAAATATTGAGGTAAGTTCAAAGATTTCTAGATGTCAATACATAGCGTTGTTTCTTAACAAATTTTAAATATATTTTTTGCTATGTTTTAAATATTTTTTTGTATTCAATTTTGTATTATTATACGTTTATAAGTAGGTGTTTCTTTTTGCAATTTCATTTATTTGGTATTTGTGAGAAGATGTTTGGGAAGCTAGACTCTGTAGCCCCTTTATTTTGGAAAACCGTGAAAAATGATAAATTTCTAAAATTTTAAATTTAAAGTCTTGACCTTGACCTACTGTCGAGACTATTCGAAAAATTTAACTAACCTTTGTATATACGTTCGCAAAATGTTGAAAGTAGGTCAGTATAAGATGCTCATTTTCTTCATTCCAAAAGTAGGTCAATATAAAAATTTAACTTCAAAAAATTACGGGAGTAGATCAAGGTAGAATAAATGTTCAAATATACAATGTCAGCTTTTTGAACGAACCTTTTTGCTTCTAAATTGAGATTTCTTTCAAAATTTTTAAGAAATTAACACAACTTTGACCGTTCTGGAATTGCAGCTACTCAAATTGCTACTATTGAAAAATTGCACTACGGAGTCCTTTGCTCACCCAATAACTAAAACCATGTTAATTATTAAGTAGTTTCTAATGAAGAATTCTTAAAAAAACCGTCACAATCTTACAATTCTGGATGATAAGAATTTTCGCAATAAGAACACAAATTCATTTTCTTCCTTGTTTTCTAACAAGAATCTGTTAATCATTTTACAGTTTCAAATAATAAGTTTCTAGGAAACCTTCATCATTTTATTATTCTAGATGATAAAAATTAATTTAGTAGGGTCACAAACAAGTCTATTTTTATCCATGTCTTGTTTCTCTTATCCTTGTTCAAGATCACCAAATACGATTATTCATTATGCATTCATAAATTTTGATAATAAATACAAAATTTATTTTTTTAAGATTTTGGTATCTAAACCTAAAGACTATCCTGATGCTCCAAGCGGAAGTCTCACCGAAATCATCATATCACCACGCAGTGAGGTCTGGCTGAATGTAGAAGCCACAACACTTTACGCTGTGAAGGTACGCCAAGATATAACTTTCACTTGAACAATTTCACGACTACGAATATCCCTCAGAAATAACAAACTTAACTCTATCTTCTTCTAGTCTATACGGAATTACAAACCGCAGAACCGAAAGTGCCTTTTCGAAAATGAAGATCTCTCAGAATTTGGTGGATATTATTCCTACAGCGACTGCTTCATATACTGCCGTGTAAGAGAGATGGCTGATCTTTGTGAATGCATAGCATTTTTTTATCCCATGCCAATTTCATTAGTTTCAACCAAAATATGCAATCTCGAGAATTTGGAGTGTCTCAAGAAACACCGAAGTAATTAATCAATTTTTAATTATGTTAAAGACAATATAGATGTGTTAATAGAAATATGAAACCAGAATTTTTCTACCCAGGGTATTCGTATTCTTGGAAATACTACCAATCTTAGTCACTTATAGCCAGAAATAACGATGGGAATTTTTTTTAATTATATTGAATTATTTAAATAATCCTTTCGTCCCAAAATAATTTTCGAAAATTGTTTAATCTGTTAATATCTTTTCATGTTAATTCAAAAGAAAAATGGCGGAATGTGGTTCCTCTTCACATGAGTTATAATATATTCAAGATTTTGAACGAAACTGAAAATGGCTTAAATGAAAATTATTTAAACTGTGACTGTCTTCCGTCATGTGAAGACTTGACTTATCGTGTTAAAAGTACACAAGCGCCATTGCATTCATCCTCGATACGAATGGGCAGGTATAGTATGTAATGGTTCAAATTTATGTATGTATAGAGAAAAGATCGTACGTATCATACGCAGATACGAATTTCGAGAGTGGAGACTGAAGGGGACCTAGAAATTTGAGAGGTAGCAGAGTCTCGACTGATTAAAAAATGCCGACGTCTCACTACATATTGAAGTCTCCATAGAAGAGACTGGGTGCTATTTAAATTGAGATATGGCTACTTTTGAAAAAACTCATCATCTCTTTATTTGAGTGTCGTATCTATTGGTTTTGAAAACTACTAAAAATCGCACGTTTGGAATACTGATATCTCGGAAACGGCTAGGAATTTGCCTTTTTCTTTCAAATTTTCATAGATGTCTTAAAACAGAATTAGAAACTACAATTTTTTTTTACTACTCTACTCTTATTTTCAATTAACGCTTCAACAACGAATAACACCAAGTACACTTTTCAGAAATGTAAATATTTCCATCAAAGATCACATGATACTTCATATATCTTTTAATAAGCCAGGCTTGACTAAATTACGGCAAGATGTTTTTGCTTACTGGTATGAGTTAATGAGTATGTATGAAAAAATAAAACAATTATTGAAATTTTGTTTCATTATATAATTAACTTCTATTTATTTCAGGTAATTACGGAGGAATATGTGGTTTCTTTTTGGGAGTCAGTTTAATAAGTGTGATTGAATTCTTATACTTTTTTTCTGTAAGGCTTTTTGATTCGAAATGGAAAAATGCAAAGAAACAGGAAATAATAACGAATCAACAACATTTTCATTGGAACGAAATTCATGTGTTACGCTGTAGAAATAAGTGGTAAATAATGTGGAACGAAGAGAAAAATCTCAACATTCTAAATAAAATTTCATTTTACAAAATTTACTTCTTTATTATATAATCGTTACATAAACTACACTTTGTTAAACTCGATTATAGAAACTCGCATAATATAAATAAGAAAGACGTTATTCCCTAGAATTATTATTAATATACCATTGTCTCTCGTTCCTTTGCCTTAATTACACGTAACTGAGGATATATCAAAGCTGAATTGAAAACCAGTCATTCTTAAAAAGTGTCTTGTTCAATTTTACACAAAGGCAGGAAGAAAAAAGAGAAAAATTGATCGATAAGAACAAATACATAATTTTGTCATTCTGCATACTCATGATTCCTTATTAGCATACTTGTGCATCGTATCATTCATAATACAGCCATGTTACGTATACCTTTATTAGAGAGCCAAATTGTCATGAATAATTATCAATTTATATGCCATGAACTGTGCAACGAATTAGGACAGAAATAAAAGCGCGAACTCGCACCGTGTAAAATTGCATATTTCCTACTTATAAAAACCATAATAAATTTCTGGAAGCACCTCGCATATAGAACAAAATTAGCACGAACGAAGTGTACGTATATTATAATGAAATTAAATAAATGTGGCAATATTAAAATTAATTAATTATGTTCACGTGAATCATTACAACGAACTCATGCTCGAACATACGTGTACGAAAAGCATATAGAACGTGCACGTTATGTAGACCGATCGTATGTTAAGATCTCATCAATATATACCATATGTATATAATATTATTTATATATCTATCACAGAATATGTCCTAAGAAATATAACTCAAGCTTTAATCATAAGTTAGGGACAAGTGGACGTTCGTATAATTTTTTCTATATTCGTTTAGCTACTTTGCTCGCGTTTGTAATTAATATTTTTTTCTTAATTGTCGAAATCACCTCATTCTCATAACGGCGAAATACTTGTAACGTTATACACGGCAATCTACAATTTTATCACGACGACGAAAAATAGCCTAAATCGTCATATCGCGTTATGGAACAATCTACGAGGATTACTTTTCTTAAAAAATCTCGAACAAATAGTATTGTTATTCGCATAAGATGGAACTTGGGAATAAATTTAATTATTTCTATATATGTGTTTTGAAAATTTACATTCAAAGTTATTTTCGTATTTTTCCTCGATATTCTTTTTTTCACTATAATTTAAGATTAAAACATATTTCCTTTCTCGTTGCCTCGCGTATCTGTTATTAACATTCTAATTATTATTATTATATCCTCAAGATCAGCTGCAAAATTTCTAGCAGCTTATTCACAAAAAAAATTACACGAAATAACAGCAACGCATGGCAATTTTATATTAAGAAATGCCCTGCGTATAAATGTTTTGCTCAAGGTGGCTACTTTAAAGGCAATTCCAAACCGGTAATATCGTTAATCGTGCTTGCATTAGAATGAAACGCCATTTCTTTTTGTACCTCTTAAAGACCAGTAGCGTGTAGCATTTCTGCAATAATACCCTTCAGGAACGATGCAGAAGTTAGTACATACTAGATGTTTGTATAACAAACTTCATTCATATGTTGTTGCTGCTACTGTAATAGAAATGTCTAGAACGTATGACTCCTACGACACCTCCATAGTACGCCGTCGTCTCCATTCTCGTCTTCATCTTCATCATCATCATTAGCAAGGACGACGGCGCCCCTTGCCAAATGTTACAAGGAGGTGTCAGATGGTGGCGTACTCTCACGATCACTCTCGTGGCTAAGGGAATGCTGAAGAGCAACTGGAGTCAACCAATTTTTAGGCAGGCATCGTTGAAGAAATGGAACCCATGAACTAAAATATGCTAAACGATTAACCCATCCTGGAATTTCTTGTCCACATAATATCTAAAATAAGTAAATGAATGAATAAACATATTTAATCATTGCTTTATCACTGGGACACAGGGAACAACTATTGCCATAAATTCGCTAGACTTACATGTGTGAACTGACTGCTGAAGTGATTACAATTTTTATTCATTAAGTGATAACGATCACCACGAAAATCTTTTCCTAATTCGGCTACGATCCGACATACGTCGTCTTCCGTGAAATCAGTGTAGCCGATGTGTACAGATTGTCTAAAATTGTAATCGAACAGAGGAATATTAATTAGATATACAATTGAAGTATTTCAATGTACTCTGTACGTTGTATGTATGTACGTTATATGAATTACGAGTGCAAACAAATCAACAAAGAGAACGAGAGTGTAATGTGTCCTTGCCTAAATCTAAATTGTTCGCCAAGGTCATCAGCGACTCGGGGAGTGATTTTAAAGATGCCGGAGATGGAACGGGAATGGCCACCATACGCATATTCTACACAAACAATTATTGCCATGTAATAAATACACGACTGTATATTACGTGCAAATACTGCATACTGCATTTATAAACATTAAGAACACTAAAGCCCTATAATATATTGATAATAATTATGATAATAATATGACAGCACTGTCATATATTGAAAATGTCAAAACAAATGTCAGTGCTTTATATCATTACCTGACCCATAGATTTCAACTCCAGAATGAAAAACCCCAAGACCAATTGGTCCAGTATAGTCGTTTATCCGATACTATAAAAAAAATAAAGAAACAAGAATTCTTGTAATTAATTTTTTAGCTCCATTTGTATTAACTCCTCTGCAAAAATCTGTTAGCTCGAGGGTGGAAATTTTAAATATTACAATATTCAAAAGAGAGAATGGATCGTTAACTTTTACAATAGGCTCACCATGTCGTAGACATTCAAGATGATTGGCTCACGAGCCATCTTGGGAATTAGCTCCTCGCTATCCTGTGGATAGCCCAGGCAGCTAGGAAATGATAGGTTACAGCCAAGACCTGACGAAAACATCATAAAGATACTTGGTACCTGACCACAAGCCGTCAGCACTACCTACAGATCCAGCGCACCTAACAAGCAAATATACAGGGTCTATGTGGTTACAGTATTGAACCTATTGGTAACAAATAATACATGGTTTAGTAATATGAGGGTATTGGATTGCTTAATTAATTTTAAATAGTAACTTAAATACTCTTTACTTAACATACATATAGATATTTGGACAATCTATCAAAGTATTATAATGACTATTTATCGTTTGTAATACAAATTAATTTTAAGTTCAGCATGCAATAACTGTCTGTTGAGCTTTTGCTAATTCTTTTAATTGAGTGGTAAGCACATGCTTCATGAATCAGTAAAGTTTTTAATATTATTAATATTCCCAAAGTAGAATCTAAACTCTAACTTTAAATAGGGTACTAATCAAAGTGTTTTTAATAAGAATTTACCTTCGAGCTAGTTTTTCAGCAGAGCATCATATTCATTAAGCAGGTCAACAGCATTTCTGAGAGTTCAGCAGAACTATAGAAGGAGCAGTGCAAGTGGTCCTACAGAAAATTTTAAGCTTGAACCAGATGTCAATAAAGCGAGGAACCGGAAAGCGATGTTCAATCGAAATCTGGATCTGCAATAATCTAAATTCTTTACGTTTGATTTTTAACAGTAGTATTTTGGCAAATGTGTATATATATACATACATACATATATATATACACTTCTTTCTACATATACGCATCTATATTGTTCTACATATATATATATATATACACACGCATATAATATACTTTTTAGGTTATGTTATGTTTTGTAGTTCGTACAAAAGATCATAAGTAAATTCTTAAAGTTCTGAAATTCTAATTTTTAGTATTATTTTACGTTGTTCACCTTACCGAACACAATGAAATGTACCACTGTCACGATAAAATTCGATATAGGTTGATTGAGTTTCGGAATAAAATTGCTATGTGACTTCCGATGTTTTCATAGTGAGAAGACATTTATTGTTCAAAGTTAGTCGGGAATTATTTGACGTTGAATATGGCAATTAATTTTTCAGTCAGAACCGAATATTTTTTTCGACCTTTCAGAGTACATTTCCTCTATGCGTTATTTTCAGTTATTTTAGAAGTGTCACTTCAACGATTTCTGTCATCGAATATATTAGATTACTAGAAGATGGCTCAAATCTTGGTATTTATTCCAATGTTCGGGTACCGGAGTGGTCCAGACTCTGGGTGGTTTTCAATTACAATGGGTGTGTTCCGATATAGCACTGAAGGAGCAAATACGCTTGATTGGTCGTTTGATCTTGCACTAGTATTAAATCTGACCAATCAAAAGTATTTATTTATTGTGTGTCCGTCCACCGCAACGGTTTACGTGAAAAAAATTAATTGTCCCGCTCATATTTTCATACGTGAAATGTCATTACCTGTCACCTGTCATTAAATGTCAATACGGTGAACCCTATAGTCGAAGTCATTATTAACATCGTTAGAGAAATCAAATTTTGTTCACGTAAGCCGTCACGGTGCACGGAACGAAAGAGTCGGGACTGGTCGGGACCATTGAAATGTACGTAGATGTAGATATACTGGAGACCGTACAACATTAGTATGGGGCACATAGAGAGAGATAGCGATGAAACAGGCCAATGTAGTAGGCTGTCTTTATCACACGCTGTATAGTCTCTCAAAAAGTTTAAGCTGAGATAAAGCAATACGCACACCTCCGTGAACTTGGCCGGCGCACTTTGACTTTTTGAACTTTTTCTTTTTCAGATTGTTTGTACGTCGTTTATAGGTATTTGTAGGATTAATTAAAACGTTTGACGGTTTATTAAAAAAATCAAAATTAAAAATTTGCATGAAGTTGGCCGTAATTTTTTAATTTTTTTCCCATTTTTGTTTTTCACATGGCCAATCGCTGCGGAATCGTTTGTAGGTCACAGATAATATAATTAGTATGTTTGTCGGATTATTATTTCAGTAAAATAAGAAAAAAACGTATTTGGTGCATTTTACGCGGGATGGTCATGTGACCACGGGAAGTCGACCGCAAAAATCGTAATTGATGATATATTTTTATTTAATTCGACTTAATCAATTCGAAATTGTTTGTAGGTTACAAATAAAGTAATTAGAACCTTTGTCGGCAATTTGTGCAAAAAATCCTCCTGCAATACACTGCTGTGACGAGCTTAGAAACAGTTAGAATAGATTAGAACTGTACTATTTTGACAAGATTAGCGATCTTCTTATGGTGGGTTTAGATAAATAGAATCGTCGGCGAGCGATCGAAGCAAGCGAGTCCGAACTCACTCGGGGGGTAAATCTTGCAAGGTAAATCTCGTGTATTGCGTGAGGATTTTTTGCATCAGTTGCCGACAAAGGTTCTAATTACTTTATTTGTAACCTACAAACAATTTCGAATCGATTAAGTACGAGTTAAATAAAAATCTATTATCAATTACGATTTTTGCGGTCGAATTCCCCTGGTCATATGACTGTCCCGCGGTAAATGCACCAAACACGATTTTTTCTTACTTTATTGAAATAATGATCCGACAAACACACTAATTATATTATCGGTGACCTACAAACGATTCCGCAGCGATTGGCCACGTCAAAAACAAAAATAGGAAAAAAAATTTTTTAATTACGGCCAACTTCATGCAAATTTTTATTTTTGATTTTTTTTAATAAATCGTTAACCGACAAACGTTTTAATTAATCTTACAAATACCTACAAACGACCTAAAAACGATTTGAAAAAGAAAAAGTTCAAAAAATCAAAGTGCGCCGGCCAAGTTCACAGAAATAATAGCACACATGTTATTTCGAAGACTGATAAATATTTTTTATCGTTTTTACAAAGTTTTACAGATTACTTGACCGCAGTAAAGAGTGATTTTAAAAGACTCATCGCAACTGTTATTTAATGCATAAAACTTTACAGAAACCCAGATATGTCCCCACTGATATGTCGGCGGGACAACATTTTTGCACGGTTTGTACATCACATGCGCAATTCAATTCGAAAAAGCCAACCTCCTACGTCAAGTGAGTGGAACAGCTACGTACTCGCCGGGCTACCTCCGAATACAGGCTTATGTATGTATTTACTGTAACGTGGCGTTACAGAGCTGGAGGGGGGTTCACTTAGGAATCAGAGATGAGTAGGGAGATTGCCAATGAGCCTGTTTTTGGTGGTCGCAATTTTTCTCTGGTTGCGGCGCGCCACC
>JAYRCB010000497.1:478509-502975 GCA_036026315.1 Trachelus stipa
TTAAAAACTATCGCGAATTTTGGCAAACGGTTTGCGGGAGGGTACTCAGGGCACCACCAGGCATCGCCCACTTTCCGGTCCAAAAGTAATTCTGGGACACCCTGTATATTTGTTGTTTTATTACTTAGTTCGATAATACAAATCTTATAATTGGTATATATCATTTACAATTCAATTGTCATAAGTAATTAGTACTACTATTACCAAATATTTAGCTGGCACACTATACTTACATGTATTTGTATTTTAGTGCTGGCGTGGATGGCACTGATATGCGGCGTTACATTTTTGTAAGGCTTGTACACCACATGCGCAGTTCAATTCCATAAGGACAACCTCCTACACGAGGTGAGTGAGACAGTCGCACACTCGCCCTCGGAACGCTATCGGTGTATTCGAAAATGAGCCGAGAGTGCAGATTCTGCTGTTTCTTGTCTATTTATTGTATGCATTCGATCAAGATGTAACCTGCTCTCAGTGCTTTCGGGTTATTTTTGAACACACCTATAGTGCTTTAGAGCACATAAGACACTTGTGTGAACAGACCTAATCAGCCCGATCGCAATCTAGAAAATATTTAATTGTGTATTGTATGGGTGTGTATGCATGCTCGTGTCGAATAACACGAAAGAAGTGTCAACATTTTTGACAAACTGGTTGAATATATTTCCTACGAAAACAAAATTATTCTTCATTTATATTTGTAGGACAAGTACTTGGATCGCGATGATGATATCGCGTTCCAGAGCGTCAGACTCACTAGTGCTGTAAAATTTATCTAATTACTCTGAACTGTACGCCAGGAGAATCCACATTTCATTAGAAACAGGATGACAACACCTATGTGTGAGGATGGTGGTCCACTCCGAGAGTGGGCACCGCTTTCTACACTCCTGCAACAGATTCCTGTCAAGTGTCAAAATGGAATTTTTACACAAGATATCAGCTTCACAAGTATCGACGCAGTCGCCGAATACATTGCCATTGGTACTAACCATGGTCTTGTTTACTGGTATAGCAGAGAGAAGGGAGATTTGCAAAGATTACGATGTGAGGTATGGCATGTGTAGAAGATTATCTTCTATTGTACAATTATGTATGGCTCTGGTATTCATAATATATTTTTTCAATCTTTACAGAATAGTAATGCACCGATTACTTGTGTACGTGCCATATCCACAGTAGACTATATGGTAGCTGCTGGCAACGACCAGGGTGTGGTATCAGTTTTTCAAATACCTAAAAATCCCCCTGACTCGTTACCTGACAGTTTGAAACCTAAGCAAAAGAAACAAGTATGTATTTTCAGGATGACAGAAAGAAATAAAATAGCTATTTATTATTTCGAATAATATCAATACACTAGGTTGAAAGGTACACCATAGCTGGTTTGCATAGAAGTGCAGTAACTGCAGTAGAATGGTCTAAGAATGGAATGAAGTTGTTCAGTGGAGATAAAGATGGCCTTGTAGTACTGACAGAAATTGACTTTTACATGGTAAAAATGTTTCTCATACTTTTACATCATGAAATACATTTAATTAAGCAATACAGTTTTTTTTGCAGCACCTTTCAAAATCTTCGGAGCTACTTAATGAAAAGTATTCTGTAGTCCAACTTAGTTATCACCAAGGCCATCTTCTTGTATCTACAGTATTTCGTACTATTCTAGTAAATCGATTACAAAATGATAAAGTATCTCAAGTTGGTCAGAAAGAACGTAAAATGTAAGTATCAGTAATACTGTCAATTAAGTATCAGGTAATTGTAATTTTACAATATAAAATTGATATTCAGGCTAGGAAGACTTGGAGCTACTTTTGGTCCTTGTCAGGACCACACAAGAGACCCAGTTATTTATGCCAGCCGACCAGGTTTAAGATTATGGGAGGTTGATAAATTTGGAACAGTTCTGAAGACTCTGATCTTTAAGGTAAGATATCAGACACATCACTTCCTATCAGATCCAAATTAAAACTGGTACTAAAAGTAGTTGTTGAAAGGACGCAGTGCGGTCGACTCATACTGAAGTAGAATTATTAAATCCGGCATCGGAAACAGCTAAGCTCAATCGTAGTGAACCCACATTTGGTGTAGTATTACCTTTCTGCGATGATCTTCTTGTAACCTACAACGATGAGATGATTTATGTCGTCAATCCGGCTACCATAGCCATTACATCTGCGGTTATGAATTTACGACGGATAACAAACGTTGCTTGCACCAAAGACGAAATTTTTATTCTTGAAGGCGACCGAAATATCATACGCCTCGCCTATTACCCGGAAACGAACAACCTTTCATCTAGTAAGTCCTTGGTTTATTACGTACTGAAATTTCACCATTAAAAAATCAGTTTATGTTAAGCACTAATTAATTCCATTTATCGTTTTGAAATTGTTTTAGACACCAATATGGAATCTCTGATAGATCCCTTAGCATCTATAGCGGAAATCAGTAGACCAGTAACAGCTGGTATTTTAGAATTAACTTCCAAATTAAAAGAAAGCTCAATCGTGCCGGCCATTCCATTTCGCAAAATAAATCCAACTAATTTTATCCAATCCATGAGGTAAGTGGAAATTCACCATAATTATATGTATTATCAATATAAAAATGAATTTACATAAATTTTGTTGAAAATTTCAGTATGCTATCAACAGTCACTGTAGGCACTGATACCACTACAGTGATAAATGCTGAAGAAGCTACAGAGATGCCACCTATAATACCCTTAAATTTAAACACACCTTTGATAACGGATGTCGACTTAATACCTGAACACAGTATTCCCAATAAGCATGACGTCTCAAAGAAAGAAGAGCGTCGCAATGACCGTCGTTTCATATTCCACGAGATAGGTCGACAGGAATTCGAGGACATAGTATTCACTCCAGAACGTAAAAGTAAAAGATCAGGATACCCATTGTTAAATGGCAATGATAATCCATCTTCTCAATCAGATAGTGATGACTGTTCAGTAAATCTTAACAAAAATATTATTGGCAACAACAACAAATCAATGAGAACAACTCACTCCTCATTGTTAACACTCAGTATTGATGATGACTTCATATTCGGAACGGAACGACCTAACTTAGAAACTATTCAGAGAGACGTGGAGACCAAGGAAAAACTTTTGGCGAGCGTTTTGAACTTTGACCTCTCTGAGTACATGACAGGCGATCGTATATACTCAACAGATTCCAGCACGCCAAACTCAATAGACACGATAACCTATGTCAATTGCAATGCGCACACAAATGGCGTGACTAATAGTATTAACAGAAGTCTCGTGGAACCAGAACAGGTTCTGGAAGTTAAGAACGAGGATGAAGAGGAAACTAGGAGCGAGAATACTGAGACAGAGTCTGTTGACGAGGAGGATGAAAGTTATAGAACTGAATTGAAGAAACTTGTTGAACTTGGTGAATGCAGCAAGAAATTATTACAAAGTAAACTAGCCGAACCGAGAATACCAGATGCGTGTAATGGCCAATCACATATTGAGAGCAACACTCTGAGGAAGGCATTACCAACTGAATTTGCTCCCGAACTGTGTGGTGTTGATCATCATCAGGAATTAGAGATTCGTTTCAACGGTAGGTATAGCTAATATACTTGAATAAAATGCAAAGTAAAGAGTGGAAAGAAAAATGAAGAAATCATACGCGAAGCCTTCTGATAGTTAAAATGGCGGCCGAATTCCAATCTTGGCGACAGGGTATTTTTGTACTAACCGACACTAACCTTTGAAATATAAGACGGTCTATTCTCTTATTTTCTTACCGTTAATTTTTTTTGGCGAACAGAGATACATGACTATTTCAGTTTTCTTATACTTTCTGTTTTTCAAAAGCAATGTCATTTCAGCAAATAACGACAGAGAACTATTCGAAGTTTAAGTGATTCGATGTTGTCATTTCATTTAAGTTTTTGTGTTCCCTTCACGTTTTTAACCCCATAATATTGATCGCTCACAGTGAGATACTTTTCGTATTTTCAGTTCTTTCGAAGGAATTCGTGACGTCCGCTATTATCGAGGATGCAGATTGGGTTCTACTATAGTTCTCATTTCTCTGAGTATTGATTCTAAATACTAATTATAAAACAAAGAAAATGTAAAACAAAGAAAGAGTTAAATGCAGGATTTTTCTTTCCGCAATTAAGTGAAATGGTCCCGTGACGCAGGAAATGACTTATTTGGTGTGGAATGTAATTTCATATTATGAGGGGATAAGTCGCGTGATATAGACAGTATCAATTTTTATTTGTTGACCGTATCGTGTAAAATTATATAATACTACGAGATTAAACCATTCGTACTTTTATTTACCGAAAAAAAAACGAAGTTATCAATGTATTCGATTATTATGCAAATCGTTTGCGATAACTTTGTATTTATTCTAGTCATTTACATAAAAAAATATAGAAAGAGCAACAGCAACCATAGTCGTCTAAAACGTCAAGAAAAAAAATATGTATTCTCCTGAAATTACTCTACTAATTAACGAATAATTACTTTCCTTGAATTAAAGTTATATTTGACTTCTGTTAACGTGAAGAATGAATTGTACTGTCATGCTAAAAATAAAATAATGATCCGACGCAATTTTATAATCAAAATTTAATTAATTTTCGTCGTCGCACATACGTACGTAGGTATAATCACTGAAATATAGGTATAGTGGAAGCCGTACGCTGGCAGCTGCAAGCGCGCTATTATCTCACTCAAATTCTATAGTAGGCTGTCTTTTTCGATTTGAATTGCACACTTGGTATACAGGCCCATTAAAAAACATTGCGCTGGCGATATTTTAGTGCCGATAAAACATTTTAATAAGTCACTTGCACGTCGTACAATTTTGAATGAAATAAAATTTCATTTGTGCATAATATTTTCGGACGGACAATGTCTAGGCAGTGTTCCCTAATCCTTTCTTGAAGCCATATTTTTTCTCATTATCAACTTTTTAAGAGATTATACAACGTGTGATAGAGGCAACATACTACACTGGCCTGTTTCTACACTATCTCTATCTATGTAGGCTCCCTCTGCTACCGTAAGCATTTCAGAATACAGTCGAAGCTTTCATAAGTTTCATGCTTGGGACCATGCTACCTCTCATAAGATTTACCTTACCTACAGCTCACTCTTCACCATACTACTCCAACAAGTCAGCACCACAGTTTGAGCGCGGCAATCAGCGCGCGTATGCGTATAACACTAGTTCAAATAGAAAATAAGGGAAAAGTCAAAATGGAGGGGGATAACTTACAGGAGGTTGATTTGTAAATTATGAGACATTTTAACTCTTGGGAGTTTGGACTGTGCTTATATTTCAAAGCGTATAATTTATTATAATGACGACTCAGTGAATAGCATCACGGATTTCGACTGGAAGGATCGTGGTTTTGCATCCTGCTTGCGGCGACATTCATCTGCTCGGATTCGAAGGTTAAATTCTGTAAGTCCTCAAACTTGTCTAAAAAAGGTCCGTGTCGCAAGGTAAAGTGCTAACTTACGTGAACTTCCTAATTCTCTGAATCAATGGGACTAGTTACCGGTACGTGTCCCAGTTGGGATAAGCCCAAAAAGAATAGAAAGGAAGGATAATTTATTATACAACCTGAATTTGCTCTGCGACACGCAACTGTTATTAGTTGAAGTATCTCAAATTAATAAAAAAATTAAAATGTGCGAATCATACTGGAATTTTATGATAATTACTTGCAGATTAATATAAGTGAAACAGCCCACACAATATGCTATCAGTTATAATAGCGTTAGAATGTATTTAACGAATTAAGAAGCTCATTTAACAAATGATTCAGTGCTTTCTACGTTTATCACGATCGTCTCTACGAGTTTCACGCTCTTCCTTGCGTTTCGTCGTAGTATTGGAACTGCTTGCACGTTTCGCCTGCTTCAAGAACTGATCCAAACCGAAAGGATCTTCCTCATCTTTTTCAAACTGTACAGGACCGGAACGCGTGGCCGATCTGTCAGTACCACTAAACTCCTTATCAGGAACGAATCTAAGATACAAATATATAACCTCCATTAATTTGAAAATAGTTGTCACGATAACTCATATTATAAGTTAAATGGTGTCGTATTTGCTGGTCGTACCTGCTAGTCTTTACCAACTTCTCCAGATCGTCTCCATAATTGTCTTTGTCGATGTTCTTGCCAGGTCTATAAATATGTGAACCAATCGAACTAGAGTCCCTCCAAGGTTTATCGTAAACATTGTACTCGTCATCGTGACCATAACCACTGTCCATTCCCTTGCTAGTATTGAATAGACGTTGATCGAATTGAGCTTCTCCAGAACTTGAGATGTTCTTTGCAGGCAGACCCAAGGCTATTTGTTCACTGATATCACGCTCCCGTTCTCTCTGGAGACGAGATCTTTTATCTGGGGCTGCACGAGCTAGATTACGCTCTCGTGCACGATCCTTGTGACGTTCTTGTCTAAGTTGATCACGCTCACGTGTCTCTTCAGCTTTGTCTAGAACACACGGAACAGAAGTTATCAAATTGACTTATTTTAGGTTAGGGTTGGGTTCATTATTAGCATTAAAATTTACCTAGAGCAGCAGCCGATTTAAGTCCTGCTCGTTCCTCTCTAGCTTTTTGGGCCAATTGACGAAGATGATCTTCCTTCTTTTCCTTTTCCTTTTGTGCCAATTTTTTCTCGAGCTGCGCTCGCATTTCTACAGCTTCACGAGCTTTTCTGTCAGCAATGTACAAGGCTTCAGCGAGTTTTGCGAAATTCTCGTTTATGTGAACTTGTTGCAAGCCACGACCGTCCGCTGCCAAACGTTTATCTAAAGGAATAGTGTAACCCTAATGAGAATAAAAAAGATATAAATAATTAATAATACAATAAAATAAGAAATATAATACATAATAATGGCACTAAAGTGAACAATGGAAGTGCCATACTTTAGCGTTCTTCCAGTTACTGATGCAAGGAGGAATTTTCCACTCCTTCTGTTCCTTTACAGTAACTTTTCTTGTAGGTGAATGCATTACTGGAGCAGGTGGTGATGGTGGCCCGCGAGGAATTTTTTTGTTAATTCTGTAACAACATTCAATATAATACTTCTATCCTTTATTGTAAATTATTTTGACACTTACTTGAATTTTGGTGGTTCTATAGGATCAACTTGAGCTTCAACCATTCTAATAACCCTTTGTTTGGCACCAGAATTAAAAGACTGACCCTGCTGTGAAGGAGTATATCGAATATATTGTGCAGGTGCTTGTTTCTCAGCACATCTAACAGGCATAGCTGCAGCAATTTTAGATTCTGTGATCTTTTCTAAAGCTTTCCGTGTCTTTTCTGTTGTTTCAAGGATTTCTTCGTCACAAGGTTTCTGTAGACTTGGGTCATTTTCACTTGTAATTTCAGAAGGTAATAAGTCACTCAATTTACTGTACACAATCTGCAAGCCATAATTTTATTAAATAATGGAAAATTCTTAAAGAAATTACTAATAGCATTTACTGAATTACCTTATCTTTGGAATGACCCTGTCTGGCAATAACATCATATTTCACTTTACCTTGTGCATCCAACTGAACAGCAAGGGCATTACTAGTTGTCTCTTTACCTTTCATACCCATAGACAGTGGATATTGTGCGACATGAATCTCTGGAAATGCCCCACCATCTCCAAAGTCCTGCAAGTTAATATAATTAATAAGCACTGTATAATCAATTTAATGATACAGTATTTTACTTACTTCAGCATTGCGTGGTACCCAACCCTTACGCTGTCCATAAGGTGGAGCTGTCACAAAAGCTTTGACCAAAGCAGATACTGGTCTTTGACGAAGTTTTTGTTCTCGTGCTTCATCCTCGCGATCCCAAACAGCTTGGCTAGGCGCAGGCAGTAAACTAAACAAACAAAATCATCGGTAGCCTACTACTTGTCAAAGTTTGACTGGGTATACTGTTCACTATGAATTGTATTCAATTCGAACTGATTAACACAATTTCAATAATTATTTTATAAACACTGTACCTTGTTAATGACATTTTGGTTGATGAAGTCCGTTACGAATTATACGTACAATTAGAAATTATTATTTAGCTACTTTACCACATCTCATACATGTCATGTCTTTGAAGAAAGAAAATGGCGTAAGACATATATACTAGAAACCACGGTTTCTAGAAACCATATACTTATGCTAGAAATATCATAAACTGTAGATAGGCTTCGAAAATGGGGAAAAAAGCGCCCCTTACGACTGTATGCGCAACTAAGGCACTATCGAAGAAAAGCTGGCTATTGGCTTTAGGAAAAATATCACTTCTTCACAGCGAATAGGATACCTGTATTAAGAAATATTACTGCTATCATGGGAGTTTCCAATAGACGCACAGGTCGATGCAATAGAAATGGAGTCTGATGATTGGTTATATTAAGATGTAGGAATACTGGAGGCCGTACGGCATTGGTGAGAGCCGCATAGAGAGGGTTTGCGACGGAACAGGCTGATCTAGTAGGCTGTCTCTATCACATACTGTACAGTCTCTCAAAAAGTTTAAGCTGAAATAAAGCAGTGCGCACAAGGAGGACTGTGCCAACCATGGTGCCAACATAACCACGGCTGGCACACAGGACAACATTTTTGCAAGGCTTATACACCACATGCGCAGTTGAATTCGAAAAGGACAACCTCATCCACGATGTGAGTAAGACAGCTGCGCGCTGGTTGGATTACCTCCGAATACAGATGTACGGATTCCAATATGGTTAGAGTTCAGTGGGTCATGAAAACTAGCATGAACTAGTATAAGATGCATTTACAGCCATAATAATGAATGCAATATCTTTGGAAAAAAAAAGGTAAATGTAACGTACAAGATGGTGCATCCAGAAAACTGGTGGAGTGTTACATTTGGGAAAATTAATGTCGAAAATTAAATAAGAGCATCTATTAGGGAAGTGCTCCGATTTCGTTGACAAAATCGGGTATATTTGTTAGCTATGCCATGTATCAAGTTTTTATTAGTGGATACCGTTTGGCAGAAGTGTCCCACGGGAAGCCCTATTACGTCTACACAGTGGAGGTCGTGGAATCCACCAACAATATTAGACACTTTGTGGAAAAAAGATATAGCGAATTTAACGCTCTTCATCGCACGGTAAACAAAACAGACCTTTGATCTTTATCTGGAAAAAATAAATTTTTATAACTTTGACATTTTAGTTTTTTGTATACATAATTTACCAATTTCAGAGTATCTAAATCGTGTTATTCAGACATTTTAAAATCATTGCTCTTCTATAGATATATTAGTTGATTAATTAATTTGTACACCATTTTATTATTTAATTATATGAAGAACGCAGCTTAATATTTTAATCAGTATGTTTGTCTTATACATAATGGTTTCACATTTTACAGCTGAAGAAGGAGTGTGAAACAGCAGCTGCATTTCCTCCCAAGAGGGTTAGGAACACACAGCCTAAAGTATTGGAACAACGTAGAGCTGCGCTGGAACTTTACGTTCAAAAGATGCTACGTCTCTCATCCACAAAACAACAGGTTTTAAACTTTTTAGGTATAGAAGGTTCAGCATCGTCACGTACAACATATAAAAGGTAATTCATTTATAATATTTGTTTTCTGCAATATATTAAAGAATTCAATGTTTTAGAAATTACAAAGAGCCAACCATTAGAGATTCAAAACAAAATCGACCTGGTTCTGTAAGTCATCATCCAATTTTGACTTTCCATTGTGATCCTTATGTTCGGCCAAATCCATCTGCTGGTTTACCTGACATTATAATAGAGGGTGCGCTTCTAGGTGTTTATGACTCTTAATTATCCTTTACAAGTTTAAAAGTTTGTAATAAATCTTTGATGAAAAGTGTAAGTGTTCATGTTACTCCCTCCTTTATTTTACTGCTTTAGTTTTTTTTTGGGATTACATTACTCGTCACATCGATCTTAAAATAGCTAGACTTAGAAATATGTTGGGTTATCGGAATCGTATTGCGAACTTGTAAGTAACGCACTACATTTGAATGAATACATTACATTTGCAGACCAATCAGTCAAAACTCTTGATTGTTGATGATCTGGTGCACAAAAAATAGAAAATTTGATAGATCATCTAAAATTAAATCAAGGCTCATGACTGAGTGGACTAGTATGCAATGTCGACGTGTCTTCATCGTGAAAAATTCCTTGGAGACTTTCTTACGACGATGATGACGATGATGATCGTAGGATGTTAATAACTTTATATGTACATGTTCTTCGGTATACGAGAGTAATGTAGATCGCATTATAAACCTGTTTGCATTCCTTAATTGTTATTCTGTATATATTTTCTTGTTGTTCATCTTCATATTTTATCCATATCAAATGCACTATCTTATAATCTATATTATGTATCTATATATACACGCTCCTCAGTCTTGTATGGAGTATAAAGTGGTTCTCTTCAAATTTTCATGTACTTCAAAATTCTCTTCTTCCTCATATGTCTCCATCAAGTTTTTTTTCCATTTGTTAATTGCTTCGCTCCATCTTCACCAACAATCGCTTTATAGATATCGAACCAATGTAAATGTGATTTCAATTTCTTCTAAGAATGAACCAGACTGATAGTTTTACTAGCGATTCTAATTCTTTGTACAAAAGATACAAATGGAAAAAATGTGGAAGTTATGTATGACACAAAAATCTTGCAACTCATTAGTTTTGTATGATAATCTCAAGCTTGAGTTGTCAAATATTTTTAAAACATGAAATCTGATGCCAGTTCATTAAATTTGATAGAATCATACATAATCAATTCAATTTAAAAATAATGAAAATCAAAATTATTATAGCATATCTAAGCTTTGTGTATTATACCAAAAGATTCTGACCAACTCCAGATACGAGTTCGCACAACGTTTTTGCCAAGATTTTAAATCATGTGTTCATGTAAATAAAATTTTTTTAGTTCACCTTTAATCTCTTTTTTTTTTTACAAATCTACTAGCAATCGGAATCTCGTTCCGAGGCCGACTAACCTCTGTACGATGAGTAATATAATAGTTTTATAATATTTAAAGCTAAAATAACTATATACATAAAACACATTGTATTGGCACAGCAAATTGCGTGCCTGGACTGCCATCCACTATCCGATTTGAATAATTCCATATCCAATCGCAAATATTCACGTTCCGCAATTTCTCTTTCTTTTTTGCAAAATGGTACATTCTGCGTAGAATTTCCAAAAGGTACAATTGGGAATATAACGATTAAAAAGGCCACTACGAGATTCTCATAGCTTGCATTTACGGCAAACGACACAACAACGGGCAGTTTGATAATAAAACATTAGCATTCGTTTCGACAAGATCTACAAATTCAATGGAATAAAAATGGCATGAAAAAATTATAAAATCCCCAAAGCAAAATACTAGTATATTCCACGCCGCGTGTGTATTCACAAGTAGCCGAAAACGTACATCTCAAGATAATTAATAGATATGCGTATACGCAAATGAGGCTATCGTTTATCTATAGAAAGACCATTAATCATAAATGAATGAATTGTATCACAACGAGCCTGTTACATAATCACCCATTACAACGGCTAACAAATTTGTTTTATACTTTTCTCAATTTCATTTCTTCCCGTGGACGCATTCCTAACCGCCCAAAAAATCGTACAATTAGCCAACAATTTATATCATCTCTGATTAACGCAACGGGTCAACAGCTTTGAGGAACACGCATCGATTTTTCGATTCCTTATAAAAATCTTTATCTTTTTTTGTTTACCTCCTATCTACGCCCTTTGGACTCCCAAAATATCAGTCGAAATGTAAAACTTTTCATGCTATTATTCAAAACTATTAATGATTATTATCTAACTATGATGTCGCATCGGTTGGCAGTCCTGGCCTTACTGGAATGTAGCGAGCGCAATTATTTTCAAAGTCTCTCGCAATTTTTTTCGAAAGCGCTTCGCGTACTGTCGATTGCTTACGTGGGCATAAAAAAGAAGAAAAAATTATTTAAAAAATCTAACCTCTTTTCGATATGCTACAATGTGTAAATAACGCGATTTTAGTGTACACCTCTATAAGTAATGAATTTTCACTTTGTTTTTCAGTACTTGTAAATGTGCAACCCCGTTTACATGGATCGTTATTAAATATAATCCTAATGAAGTCGTTTGTGTATATATATATATGTTTATATACATATACATATGAATTCACACTCATTTGTTATATATATATATATATATATATATAAATATATATATAAATATATATAATCTCGTTATTTCGCCTAAATGAGAGCTACCGTTATACGACTATCTATTAACAAATGTAATACTAACATAAGGTACCTAAAGTCGCGTGTCGCTCTGTACTATGTATACTTCCTGTCTGTAGGTCGCAGTGTCAAATTATCTACTAAGATCAGTTTTCGTATTAATGATAACTGGAGAAACAATTGAGTGTTTTCTGTGATAAATTGCGTAAGCGATGTCATCATGCTTATACAAAAAATCAGCCGGCCACCGGAAGTAGGGACAGAAAAAAAATATGGCGCTAAGCGCGTCCTCCGGTCGCGGCTAACAATTTATGATTAAATTCTTAAGAGTTTATAGAAATGTAAAATAGCTGCCGTTCTTGCAAGACATACGCATATATAATAAATAACGCCGTGGATTTACGCGTGCGTAACGTGAGATTACGCGTAGTTGCAGATGCTTTGTCTGCTGTTACAACGAAGGTGGCACCGCCTATCGAGTGGAGGACCAAACGCCGCTACACTCTTGCACATGCAAATCAAGAATCCTCAAATAAATGAGGAACTACTTAATAATGAAATATTTACACTAACGCGCATGCTATATATATTGCGTGTTGATCGACGCAGCCAATACGAAATCTTGCGAACGTAAAGCGAAAACTTGTAGATTCAATAATCTACATGACTATTCGCAAAATGTCGGTAATTTGTACGTCGATAACGGCGCAAGAAATGTATATATATTTCTCGTTCGTATTAATGAAATAAATAATAACGAGGCACTGTATATGCCGGGTCACTCGATCACCTAACCTCAAATTTCTTCGAATTCTTTCATGTTTTGCAATTTCTGTACGCATACACAAAATGGCCATGAAACGTTTGTCATATGGAAGGCACGCCTCATCTACTGCGAATGCTCTGTATAACGTTCTACACTTTTCAATTTCTTTCATTCCTTTCGCCAGCTTTCTCTTTCGGCTAGGCACCTATCGGGGGCACTACTTAGAACACAGTCCACTAAAGTGTTATCACATTTTAAGGTTATAACCTATCAATCCTTTGGATATTTAATCCTTCGCTACTCTCCTTTGCTGTTTGCGTAAATGCAATTGTGTCAATTGTCTGTGGCAGTATTTATGTTGTAGGCACGAAAGCCACTCCTCCGGGTTAGATTGAGTTGAGTTATTTTAGGGTTCAGTTTACATTAAACCAATTTTCCTCGTACAGTTCTTAGAGCTTTATGAATATCGCAGTTGCTGCGCACTCGTTGCGTTTGAGATTCATATTCCGATTTTAAAAGATACTGTGTATTATTTAAAACATTATCATCCTCACTAATAATCGAGGATAAGACGTTCGTGTTGCTGCGCTTACGATCAGATTTAAATGGCAGCACGTGTGATATGGCTTGATTTGTATACTCCGAACGTGTCGTGGTTCCACTTGGTAAGAACTGGAAGGCCTGGTTATAATCATTTTGGTTGACGCACAGTATCATGTCATCGAAATTTGGTAAAAATTGCGGATTGAATAATGATAAGGTTCTCTCAGTAGCTTCACAACTGTGTTTTGTCGTAGGTACCATATATCTGTCACGCGACATGCTATAAATGTCACTGGTATTAAGCAGCGAAGGAGAGGAAGTCGACGAAGATGAAGTTTCTTGGAAATATTCGTTGCGTCTTCTTGAAAAACTGGCCCTACGACGACGATCGCAAGTTCGCCTCTTCAACGGTGAATTCTCAATTAACTCAGAACTTCTCGGATCACTTTCGGTGCTGCTATTGGAGATAGTGCACGCTGCGCAGTTCTTGTCATTGATGTCGGGGACATTTAGATCGTGATCGTTGCAAACGTTTTCGTGTAGGTCATGCGACGCACTCGAAGCCGCTAGCTTCACTATGGGCAAGCCTCAAACGGCCTGTCGTCTTCTGTATCATATATACGTTTTCTTCACCTTTTGCATCGGTTTATTTTCTGCAGAAGAGTTAGCATTCTTGCCGTTGGGATTTTTTGGATTGACGTTGAGCACAAGATTGATGGATTTATTGTTAAAACCCGGAGAATCTGGCCCTTCCGTCAGACGATTGAGCTGCTGTCTTTGTTCAGGTGGATCTGGATAGGGTGCACCACGTAATCTTTGTGAGAATAGGAATCCAGATGCAAATCCTACGACTAATGATACCAAACAAGCACCAAGCAGAGCTCCGGTAAGTGTCTGCGCCGAGTATACTACGGGTGTAACGATGACACCTGTAACAGGACCAGGAAAGACTATTTAATCCTGAGGAAAAATATTTTAAAATTTATGAAGAACTTAGAGAAATCAGTCTATTGTCAGTAGAGCGCAGTAAGCTTAATATACTATAATGAGACTGACGCTATAGATGTTAGGCAATGGAAAGGAGCAACACCTGGTTACTTCACCGCGCATTAACATCATCTTTACCTTGAGGCTCATTAGCTCTTGGTTGTGTACGACCGAATGGATTTTCCCGATCCAACTCGATGACGATTTCATTCTCCCGGTCGTCAGGCTGCTCGCCACGTCCGAGTCGTGGAGGCATCACTGTTTGCGTGGGCTTCACCAGTTCTGAAGCAACATTCACCAATTCACAGGGACAGACACAAACAGAAAGACAGAGTGACAGCGAGGGAGATAGACAGAGAAAAGATGTGGATAAAAGCAATACATAGAATTTCTAACAAGAATGAAGGAAGTAACAAAAGAATGATGGTGAAATGTTACATGTGATAATATCAGTGGCAGTGACTTACCCTCTTCGTATCCACATCCTTTATGTTTTCCATTTATGATGTCCTGGTAGAGTGTCTTTCCAGCATCATTATCGTGTAACCTGGTAGGCACAGCCACACATAGGTTGGTCGTAGCATCCCAAGCGCAATGAGGATCTTGCAGTGCAACACAAGCTACACAGGAATTAGCTGCTGGTGAGTCGCAATGATGCAAAGGCACTGCACGAATTTCAGAGTCTGCAATGACCATCAGTTTACTTGCTTCACCAGCAAGATGAATTACTTGTAGATCTTTAATAGCTTGTCCTACAAAAAGAATACCAAAGTTAATAAGATGAAAATATCTAGGATGATTGCGTCCATTAGCAGAATTATTAACCGTGCATGCATAACAGTCTGCAGCAAACTTTATCAGTTTTATACTCAAATAAATAAATAAAACTTACCATATCTGAGCACTTGCACGTCACTCACAATCACAGGTGCTACATTTTCTCGCGAGTCAGGAGCCTGTACATTGAGAGCTTTCACAACACGACCATCATCTAAAATATAGATAATATTGCATTATGACTATCAATTCAAATTTATTGCTAACTTCAATCAACTAATTCTTACCAGTTCCTACATATAGAATATCATAAGCCTTGCCATCCAATGCTTTCACTTGTGGATCAACAGCAACTTTGGTAAATCGATAACTGAAAACAATACCAATGAAGTTTTTAATTATGAAGTAAACCTATTTTCTTAAGATTAGAATAATACTTATATTAATTTTAATAACTCACTTGAAAGTAATTTTCGTTATTACAGGCAAAGTAAAATAAGACTGCACAGCGTCGTCCATAAGAGGATGTGCCTTGACAAAGTTAACTGTGACGTCGGGAAGTGTTCTGGAGTCGTTAACGCAAGCACCAGGACGAGGTTCTGGTACTTTTTCCGGAAGTACACGAAGCCAATTGCTATTTATAGTTTCTTGTTCCTTAAAAGCTCCTTGGAAGACCCTAAGAATGCTGTCCATTGTGAAAGCACATACGGCAGAGCCACCGATCGAATTTACAGGTGTTGTAAATACACCGTAAATCAGTTGAGTCCGGTTTCCAGCATAGACACCCTCTATGACGTCGCTTGTAGATTCTGTTCAGAGAAACAGGAGCAAAGGTGGTCCCCTTTAATAGTGCAAATTTACGTTCTGCCAGTAACGGTTGAATACACGTTCTGTACACGTTTACTTCACGTTGGACCACTAGCGCCATCTACGGGACGATCCTTTGAATTGGCTGTTTAACTTAACGAGCTGTGATTACACGACGTACATTTACCAGGAACTGTCACTTTGATCGCGTGCTTTTGGAATATATGATACAGTACGCAGCAACAGAAACGAACTCCATACTACTTCTAGAAATGATTAATATCTGATAAACGATTTAGACTACGAAAAAAATAAACGTGACTACGTAAAAAGTGGATATATCAAACGATTTTAGTCCCTATTTTAAATATTACTTTACATTAAAATACCATTTAGAAATTATTTACAATTTCGGTTCATTATATTATGTTTATCACGAGGCTTTATTCGATAGAGCTCCGATTCAAGACTATTTAGGCATTATCGGATAAGCATTGACTATCAAATATTGTAAACATTAATTATCGACGGATTAGAGGATGTGATTCAGTATCCAGAGGCAATCATTGAATTTTTATAATAGAACGTAAGCTCAAACAAATTTCGTTACTCGATACACGGAGGAGATACTGGTAAGGAGCTAGTAAATCAGAACCTCCCAGGAACTTCTATATTCGGTTAAAGCATATATCTCCCGTGTCCACTGTGCCAAGTAGCTATCAAACGTTATAGCATCTCCACGGTGCTCAAGTCTAATGAAATATTGGAAATATTAAAATTTATGTAAAAAGATGTCGCTAGTGTCTCTGTTAGACATAAGATAATAATGGGAGAAGTTCGGCAGCGCTAGTTAGGGGGATGATCGGTTCCAGCGAGTATAGAATCGCAAGGGATGTATAAAAAAAAGAATGTAGATTGGATGGAGTTTTAATCAGCGATCCAGCATTCTTGTAACATTAAGAGGACGAGCAGAGCAGGAGGATATGAGGGAGACCAGATAGAGTTGGTAGAAGTGGCGTAGGAGGGCATGAGATGTACAGGAAGTGAGCTCTACTGCTGGAGAAATAGACTAAAGTGGAATGAGAAGGGGGCAGATAGAAGAAAACCGGCCAATCGGGGATAGTTGTGGTTCGGCGATTTGGCACGAACCGCAACCACCCTTATGTTCATCCCCTATAGCTCCCTTATCCTTCCAGCAGCTTGGCTACTGGCCAACTTTCCATCGACATATACAGTGTCTTTTTTTTATACTGAGCGCACAGACGATGTATCATATACGTACGAAAGTTAAAAAAAATATATACTCCGGTAAAATATTAAATCCATATCGACTGAAATGTAATAAATTTATAATCCAAAAATGGCGTTTTTTAAAATGAGATATTTTAATTGCAGTCCATGAACAGCACATTACTTTAATTTTATTCATATCTACTACTCTAAATCTTATCGTCGTTTTTTATTTTGTCTGTCGTATACTTTCACATTGTTTTCGTTTTTCACTAAGTATTAGCACACTGCGTAAAGAATTCAAATACAAGTTCCCCATGAAAATATTATAAACTCAATATCATAAAGAAGTATATGGCCGAAGAACAGTGGTGACAATCAAAATATAATAAAATGTCAGCAACCAACATTCATTATATTAAAAAGCTACAGCGGAATCTTTCCTTCACATTCATTTCACTACGGAAGTGAAGAATCGATTGTGATAGAGGGAAAGAAAATGATTAAACGCAACCAACAGAAGAAGCCCTTAGCCTGTCTAGTGTGCTGATATTGTCAAAAGATATGCTTAACAATAGCGAATGCATAGGCATTTGCATAGTATAGTCAAGAAATTTTGTTACGTCAACTAAATAAAGATAGTAAGAAGATGTCAGTAAAGTGGAATGTCTAAGCAGAGAAAGAAAGAGCTGATACAGGCCTACAGATGATATACTCATAGATAAAGTGGGTGTTGCCAAAAGACAGTGGGATGGATTTAAGGGCGTGGCACGTACAAAATGGGCGGAAGTATGTGTGAAGTGGGCGTACCGATAATCTATAGGGCATAGTGTGTATCGTATTTAATGTATTGTATATTACGATTATAATTCTGAAAGCACTCACGTATCTCATTGAAGTAGAAAGGGTAATCCCCGGGTACAGAGCAGTTCAGTCGCGCTTTAAGGAAGCTCGTCCACCTGTCGCCGAAAGCATGCGGTCCACCCTTGTCGTGCTGGCAGACACGGCCCACTCTCGGGTAAACGGCCTGAGAGAGACATGTAAAAGGGAAATAGAACGAATGAAAAAAATTATGAAAAAGAGCTATGAAACAACGCTTTAAAAATATGTATAGGTTGGTAACATAAAATGGACCAGAATGCCAATGGAATGAGTTCATCGGATGAATGAACTTGTTGCACTACTTTTAATTTTTCATCTTCTACGTCATCAGCCTTACCTTGCCACAATTCATGTATTCCACTGCAGTCTCGCGATAGAAGAAAAACACGTAGTCGCTGTAGGCCAGAGAACTTACGAAGTTTGGTCCTGAAACATAAAGAGTTTCATGTGTGAGTAACAGTCAAAAATCAAGAAGCAGGTGAAAATCCTTTTTTCTCCGATATCCAATTCGAAGCTCCTCTCTTCCAAGGATGAGAAAGGTTCTCCCTCCTTGGAATTTTTTTGCGCGTCCCAGGAAGGATCGTAAATTTGACGTCGACTCGAATTGATAATAAAAACGATTAAGTCGACGTCCAGCGTTCAATTTCGCCTGAGAGAGATCGGAATAAGAGCAAAAGACTATTCTCAATCAGCATCGAAAACTAAGATTGAGTGTTCACCGGCGTTCGTTCGACCCGGTTCCTATGACTTTTTCCTCCATTCCTTCCTTCCGTTTCCACGTTCCTTCTTCCATCTTACTTTTCACCACCTCGGCAAATCGATCGATACGTTACCATTGAGCTGATTAAGATCCGAGCGTTCCGTTCGTATGGGTTCACGATAAATCAGTGGTTCCCCTCCAGAAAAATCCGACACCGTCGCTGCATACAGTTGACCGTCTGAAGGCAAAAAAAATTACCATTTTCATACTTCACTCCACACTATACACCACACCAAGAGACCATTGACATATTTAAAACCGTGAAATAAATTTTCTTTTTAATTACAAAAGATGAATGCGAAACAACGAAACTGTCAAAAGAGTCGGTCAAAGTATTCAACTCCCTCAGCAAGACCAGGGCATCACCTTCAAAACCCATTTTCATCACATTTCTCGTGCTTCAAAGAAGTGAAAAGGGTAAGAAGAAAAGGAGGGCAAAACAATAAAGAGAAAGTGGAACACCGAGGGCCTGGTTCTAAATTTTGAACAAGGAAACACAAAATCCACGAAGATCGTAATACCCTCGAAAACGAGTAAAGTTTTTCACGAGAAGTTTTGGATACAATATATACGTAAAATTAAAAACTCCACGCACAAAAACATAACCCCACTCGAGTCCTCGTGAAATAAACATACAGAGTAATATATTTAACAGAATGGAAGCGGCAGCAGGTATTCTCGCCACGGTAGGGTTTAGAGCAAGGACAATATGTATAGAACACCAAGAGAGGGAGCTCTGGACTTGTGCATCCCGAGAGCGGGAACACGTTGCAAGCTACAAATTCCACGTAGAGCCCATGCTGAAGGGTAGCAGATACTTGATACAGCTGGTACACATGATACACGAGGGTACGTGCTCTAAAGATATACGTGTACCATAGATATGTATATAGGAATGTGACCATCCGTTGTATAGCTATGTACACAGACTGCGCAGCACCATGAAGCAATTCAGACGGACGCAGCTCTTTATCCGGGCTAAACGTGGCCCAAAACAAGTGCTGCTATCTAGCGGTACACAGCCGCAACTATCAGCATGAGAATCCTTTCGAGATTTATGGGGACCGAGAGAGCAACGCTATAATCCCCGCGTAGTGCAGAGCAAAGACGACATATACTATATTATTCACAAGAAAATTGGTGCAGACACTAGATAAAAAAAAATGTTCGTGAAAATAAACGCGTGATATCGTATAAATAAAATAAATACCTGCAAACACTGCAGTGCTGTTGTGTTGGGGATCGTGAGGACAGAGTCCACGACCCTCGGTATCCTTCTCGGCAACGTAGACGTCGTTCTGAAAGCAAAGAGAAGCCAATTTCCATTTAACGAGTTCAGAATCCAACAAGGTTGAATTGGAGGACGTTGACGGTGCTGCTAGTTGTAGGAATGAAATCGAAGGGAGATAAAAGAGAGAAAGAAAAAGAGCAGCAAAGATAGAAAGAGAAGACGAAACGAGAAAAATGAGAGACGGTATAAGAAAGAAAAACAGATTTCATATTGGAAACCCGTCAACTTGGCAACACTGTAAATTGGAGCGCTCCTGGTACTTTTCTATAAAGTAAATTGGCGAGTTGTACACGTACGCCTCTCCCACCCTCTCAGAGTTACCCCCATTCTCTCTCTCTACAAGCTATCTACCCTAACCCTACCATAGAGGACACGGGGTGGAATACCAAGCCCCGAGAGAGCCACTTATTCAAACCGTCGCTACTTTTCCCGCCTCTTATCCCCGCATCGTGACCGGCGAGTCGTTGGGGCCGCCTCGGCCCCAATACTCGTACTTCCTCCTTGTCCTTCATGAGCCCTCTGGCACCGAGAACCAATCCTATTTGTATTTGCGAGGAGCCCTGCCGCTGCTGACCTTCTTCATGTACAATCGTGAGAGGCAAAGTAAACCGAGCGAAGGTCTCTGAGAAGACGCGAAGGAAAGTGCGCGGATCGATCAAAAATGTCAGACATACAAAGAGAATAATTTGGACTATAAAAAACAAGCGGATTGAAACACACAACAGAATTTGAAATTTGTACTATGCAAGCGAAACAATATATTAATATTTTCAACGTAAGTCAAATGATATTTCAAATTGTGTGGACTGAATGTGGGATCCTTGGTTTATACGAACATACGCACTAGGGGACTTGTGCGCATGCGCAGTACTCTATATGAAAATCCAGTCACGTACGTAATAAAAAGTACAGGAGGCTCTCTTGTCTTTCTTCGTTTCACCTCGTACGCTAATCCTAACCTTACAATCTCAAATAACGTATATCCAGTTTCGTTTCCTCGCACGAGTACCCCTAGCGACCTTACCAATAAAGTTGTCAGTGAAATGTGCCAGGTTTAAAGGGGATTCCCCGTTTTACATAGGATGCTGTACGAAATTTGTAGTACGCCCATGTAGTCTCTCTACAGTTTTTCCATAAAATGTTACGAGTACGACTAGTAAATATACCCGTGTGTACATGTGCACATGTTAATGCTACAAAGATACCCACAGGGATCAGGAGGACGGTTAAATTCCTAAAACTCGTGTGTGAGAGAGGGATCCCCTTAATATTTTTTTTTTCTTTATATAAAGCTAGGCTGAGATCGTTTGCACATTCAGTGACGTCCTTATACGGGCATCGCTGCCTCCTGGTGGATGATTGATCACCAAAATAAAGATGTGACGACTCCCGACCACCACCACAAAGAAAACGTCCGCCGGTCCAATCTCAACTTTATATTACACTTGAAGTTCGGCAAGAAGTTTACGCTCTTGTAACAGGAACATTGATGCCGAGTTAGAGGAGGGGCGTACCAACACAATGACATTATAGTTGAGGATGGGGGCTCGACAATAATATTCGTCTTTTGTTCTAGAAGGGATATCCCCACTGCGGGTTCTCACCCTTGACGCAACGTCGCGTTCGTGACTTTGAGACTCGACGTCAAACAACAAACCACGACTATCCGGAAACTTTGCCGCAGAACGAAATTGTCAAAACTTTTCTCGATATCGACAGGGAGCCTCCATAGAAGTCGATTAGTAAAAACTTATTTTCATAAAGAAGTTCAGGCAGGCGGACAGTCGTGATTTTAAAAGAGCATATTCCACATTTTGTACTTTATGCTCCGCCTTCATACCCCCCACTCCACACTCCGCGAATAAGACGGGTCCCTATTTAACAAGCCACGCCTCCAACCTCGCCCACGGCTAAACCTCCGCATAAATGTACGGGGCATTTCAGTTGTATCTATACGCCCCTGCTCGCCACTTTTCTGTTGCCACTACCTATCTCTCACGCTCAACCTAGTCATTCGTTATCTCTCTTTAAAAACTTGCCAACTAATTATCATTAATTAGAAAAGTTTTGGAGCTCCTATGTCTCGCCGTGAATATTTCTCAAGACTATCAATGTGACTGCTTTTGCAAATACTTGCACACGTATGGTTTCACGGACGGTGGGGGGGGGCTGAACAGTAATCGCGCAAGACATAAAAGTTTTCCAACTCGACGCGGAGAGCTAAGTCGAGTGCGATAAATCTTGCGCGCAAACAATTGCGGAACGAGAGCAAGGATCCTCGCTGTGTCAGGAGACAAATACACGAGTCCACCAAGCGTAGTACAGTGGAATGAGAAGCATACTGTCACTTCACTGGGTGGGATGAGAATGGGATCCGTAAAAGGGCGGTCCAATGGAATTAACTACCCATTGTGGGAGTGGCTTGATACCGGAAGTAACGTAACTTTTCTTCTCATTTTACTGTGGACCGCAACGGATGGAACTATCGCGTCGGGGTTAAAAGCTAAAAGCTTTGCGGAACCGCAACGATGGGAAATGCCATGGTCACGATGTATGTACAACGAAGAGAGGAAGCTCTTGTTAGAATAAGAGAAGTCCGTGATATTTTTCTACTGTTTAAATTACGATTAAAAGTTTTCAAAACAAGATACGAAAAGTGGAGCCACTGTCAATTCGATTTTGCACCGTTATACTTTCGATCGCTTGATGCTGTGTAGCCTGAGTATGAAAAGCGCGAGCAATATACCGCACTGAGAAAAAAAGACAATGGTATTCTTAACTATGTAGCAGGGTAAAAATATTATTAGTTAGTGAAACCAAACTTGTGGAATTTCTTACAATGAATTCATTAGCGTAAATTATCTTAGCATACTTTAGTTTACTATTGCGATTGGTGGATATAATTGTAGTAACAAATACTAACATCATAGTAAATTACTTTACTAATTTCAAAAAGTCAAATTTACTTACAAAAAAAATTTAAATCTACTATGCATAGTAATTATAGTTAGCCATGGATGTCAAGGGTAAATATTGTCGCATATTTCTGGTTAAAAAAAAACCATATTCGTACTAGTACAGCGACCGGCCACCAGAGGGGCTAGCATACGCGCAAGCAGAGGCGGGTTAACGAGCCAATAAGCCCCAAACTTTATTTGTTACAGAATTCTGAAAAAGAGACGACGACGTAAATTATTTAATATTCCTTCGTACTGAAATATCCGAACAACTTATTCAAGCAGTGGAAAAAGAACATAAATATTGTAGCTGACAAATATTTTATCGTTAAAGCAACTAACAACAATTAGTTCAGAATACTATTTTTACTTTCATATTTGGTCAAATTAACTAGATCGTTTCGTTATCACAAGAGTGGAAAAGTTATATCCGACTATAAAATTTATGGTGGATATTATCATCTACTATAAAAATAGTAAAATACGAGGTTGATCAATCTTACTATTACCAAACAGTATTAATATGTCGTAAATATTACGAACGATTGTGATCGGCGTAAAAAATCTGAGTTTACTATAAACTATAGTTAAGTCCATTCGGAACCCTGAAAAATAGTTAGGAAATGGTAAATTTAACAATATTTTATTTTTCAGTGCGCGTGTTTAAAAGTATAAAAGGCTTATGCTTATTAAAAATCTTATGCTTATACGACCTTTTGGTTCTAATCATGTGATATGTCTTAATTAATATAAAAAATGTATTCAATGGATACATGTATTTCGTTACTTGGAATACTGTACTGAAAATCACTTTTTTTTGCAGTAATAGGTATACCGATCACTGTTAATTAAATGTCGCTTTACAACACTGGAATTAATAGCACACAATGCCAAATATTGATAAAGTAGATAATGGTCAAATGCATTACGGTAAATAAACATTGTTACACATAGGAAACTATAATTGTTCCTCCTCGAAAAGAAATGTCTGACAAAAAATCGACTTTTTCCAACATACGTTTCTACTTGCTACAAAAAAGGACGAAAACTACCCACAATGTTTGATAAGTTGATTGATAAGTTTCCGGCCTGACTAAGAAAAACAAGGTTATTTAAAATTTTTTTTTTTTATTTCTCAACATAATCTC
>JAYRCB010000497.1:503009-536711 GCA_036026315.1 Trachelus stipa
AAAATGTCACCTTCAGGTAGGCCTAGTGGCGCCATTTCTTGGTCAGGCCGGAAACTTATCAATCCACCCTCGTACACCAAGCTCGCTAAGTCTGATTCCCTCTGGAACCTAACCTCCCCCGAGTTTAGTCTAACCCAACCTAACGTCAGTCTGACTCACCCTAATTCCCACAGTCGTACCAAAACCAGAAAATCGACTATAGCCTGGGAGATATGGGGGGATGAAACACCCCCCCTCCCCCTTATCTGGCAACCCTCCAAAATTTCTAGAGGACCAGGCATGTTGAGCTTGTCCTTCTTTGGTATGAGACCGCGACTGAATGCGACCACTGGCTACAAGGACGTACAAATGTACCAGCCATTATTAGCGAATTGGATTAATAATAATAATAACAGTACTAGTAGTAGTAGTATAGGAGACTGTAAAAATTACCAGTATAAAATCTTACCTCAATCTTAAACTGCCTACAAAGTGGCTTATAGGCATTTGTGCCACAAGCTAGGAATCTATCAGGTCCCTGACGTCCGAAAACTCTTACGTAGTTTTGACACTCGTCTTCGCTTCGACCTTTCAGATAGCAAAGTTCCCGATGTGCCTCGCTGCTGCTCCATAGTACTCTCTGCAACGAAAATTTAAATATTTTATTAATACAAATTGGGAAAAGCATTATCATTTTAAAATTAAAATGAATATGCATTTGTCAAATTCCTATAATTTTATAAATGATAACAGAATCAACAAATTGGATCGATATATATTTTCATTTTTTTCACAACATTGAGACATTAAATTTTCGGTATCCTTTTAGGTCAAACAAATAAATATGAGTAATGTATTAGTTGTAATACTTTTTGTACGTTTTAACGAGTATGGTAATTTTTTTTATACATTGTGGAAGTTAAAAAAAATGTATAACTTGAGACATCTTTCAAACTCTGCAATCTCAACTTCATCTCGCGAGACTTCGTAGCATATCAAAATGGGGGCTAGTACGAGTAAACTACAGTCCCGGCAGAGTACACGTATTCATTTTGCGGAAACATCCGCGAAATGGAAGGAGTTACTAGAGGTTGAAGACAAGGGACGGAATATTACGTCGAAGCGAGGCAACGAATTACGCTTTCGTGGAAAAGTTCGAGTAATCTTTTATTCTTCCGTACAAAAAATCATAAACAGATATACACTGTGCCAATTAGGACATAAGAAACAGAAATAATCCTACCAACCTTTCCTCATTACTTTATAATCAAACTGTTGCAGACCCCCTAATAATCTAATATAAGCCGAAGTCAATGACAAAAATTGAAATTTGCCCAAATTTAATGCAAAATATTTACAAGATAAAAAATCAACAAATCTCCAGAGTATATCTATTGTATGTGATTTGTCACCCGTAATAATGTCCATAAAACTAATTTACTCATAAAATGTCTTGAAAATGTACGAGAAGAAAATTATCGTTTTTAATGTCCATGTTCATATTAAGCACCGAATTGAATCGAATGTCGTAAACTAAAGTTCGATATCTCGATCCATTGTAAAGTTATACATTCTAGATAAAATATATGCAACACGCATGCAATTTCCCATGGGTAAAGTTAGCGCGGAACAGTGTCGCCGTCTTGCGTAATCTTCCATCACCATATCCGTGAATGGTTGGACCTTTGAATATTCTAGCTTTTCGCGTAATTAGAATACGGTCACGGCAGGGTGTGTTCGCTTTTCTCGCGGGGAAACTAATTCGTGCGACTACCAAAGACTTAAGAGTATGATAATGTATGTATATAGTGAGATAGGAAAATTGTCAAGTGGAGAGACGAGTATACGTGAGGTGACAGAGGGCGACTGTTTGGCGAAAAGTTTCCAGCCAGCAGGAAAATCATTCTGAATATTCATTCCTATTGCAATTTCTGATCCCACGCCATGCCTCGCCACGGTAGCAGCTATGCAGCGTAAGTCGCCTTGAAATCTACAGTTAGCACTCAATAAAACGGGTACCGTGTACAGCGAGAGATTCAAGACAAAGAAACAAAATATATCGTCACGCATCTACGTACCCATGATCCAGCGGGCGTCAAAGAGCAAGACGTTGCCGTTACGGCAAGTTAATTCACAGATCTTAAAATTACACTAATGAAATGGAACAATGCGAACTTCACCTTTTAATTGTACCCGACTTCTCTGAAGTGTATGATCAGGAGAGAAGCTCCGCGGAAGCGTCAGTGGGACAAGATGGTAAAGTCACTGGATAGGTTAAGCTTAGTTGGAAGGCGTCGTTAAAGAGAACTGCAACTCGAGGACAAGCCTTTCTCGACGAGCTACCAAATACTCGCAGGAGATGGCAGCACGCTCGTACCGCTCGACGCTTGCATAAATAGCGTGAAACGTTTTACGTGTTTTTAGTCGGCTCTGGAGTGCACTTCTTCTCTCGCGAGGTTACGAGTATTCTTATGTTCATTCTTTTACTCCCCCCCACCTCTCCCACCCTTCCTCCCTCCCTCTATCCCGGGAAGACTCCGTCACAGACATTTGGTCCTCGTACAGTGTTCGTACTACATCACCAACGAGGAGGGGACCTGCTTCTCTGCTCGGTAATCCTTTCGACCCCCTTCTTCCTTTTCCCTACCACTCGTTACCTGCCTTCACAGGCTTGAGATTCCACAACGCTTTACTGTCTAACCTCGTGAAACTAATGGCGTGCGCTAATTGTACCAGACTTCCTGTCTTCCTCCCCCCCCCCCCCATTATTCTTCTTCTTATCCTTCTAGTACCGCTCCCTTGTCCCTTTACCCACGTATTACTAACGCGTCTTATACGACGGAAATAGAAAGGAGTTTAAAGGTTCCGGAGAGGTTAGGTTTGGTTAGGCTGCAGCCCATCGGTCCCCTTGAGCCCCCCCCCCAACTACCTATTTCAACACGGGCGAGTGCACCGTAAATTGATTGAATTTGCCGCCAAGCGTCTGCACTCCTGAACTTCCTACTGTCACGCTCGATTCACCCCCCCCCCCCCCCCAACATTGGCTTTAGAGACGCCTTTGAGGGTGCATTAAGCGGAAATGGATAGCCGATCCGCTTGTCAATGGAAATGTCATTGGATATCGCGTCATCTATAAGTTGATACTTTGAGTACGTATATATAAATATACAAGGTGTTTGGTATAAAACGCAATGGGGTAGTAACGTCCCATTCTTATCAAATTCTAAAGAATACGTGCCTTTGCGTTTTTCTTTTATATATTAAAATTTCGAAATAATCAGCGTTAAAGTTACAATAAACAAGGCAAATGTGAAAGGGTTTAGATAGAACGTAGAAGTGAGGTAAATTCGGCTTAATCGCTGATGACGCGAGGAAGCCCGAAAGGCATCGTCACACGAGGCCAATTATAATGCAAATATCGCAAAGTCGCTGTTTGTCTCTGCATCTAATTGAATGAGACACAATCATACTTGCAGTATTGGCAGGGAATTTTGAAATGTACCTTTAATCGAGAGATGTTATTTGTCGTAATATTTATTTCTTTAATCCGATAAGGTAGTTGTACCAACGTAATACATTTCTGATGGTCCTCAAAACTAACGATTGTGCTATACACGTGCACGAGCTCCGAACTCGACATACCAATCTATAACAATTACATACAGTGCCTGCTATAAGAGTTATTTGGATATAGAAAATATTTTATTATACTATATTACACTGACAATGGTACTTCAGGAACTCATTTACCGACACAAATAAGAACATACGGAACATATGTGGCCAGTTTCTTCAATTAAAATTTGACCTCCAGATAAACGCCTAAAGACGATTTTACAATGCAGCGAAACACGTAACACGGAAGATATAAGCGGCGCGATATTCAATTGTATCTTTACCTAATTCCATTGGATCCTCCAATCAAGAAGGAGAAAATCGTTTTTAAAACCGAGCGTTTACTAAGTCTCTACGATTTTGGCTACGTCTAGGACATAGCAACGATACGGAAGCGGTTGCTAGGGTCTATAAGGATTGCACGGAATAGGTAACGTGATGAGTAACATCGAGCATGCCCCGTTCCGTAATCCATAACGGGTTACGTGAAAAAAACAATTGCCCTGCCAATAATTTAATGTGTGAAATGTCATTACCTGTCACCTGTCATTACCAACTCTATAGACGAAGTCATTATCAATATCGTTAGAGAAATGAAATTTCTCTACGATAAAAGTCATCATGATTTTAAAAATGAAGTAATGATTTATTTATCTATATGAATAAACGCATACACATTTTTTTTAATATTTATACATTGACAAATAATGACAGGTGACAGGTAATGACATTTCACGTATGAAAATATTGGCGGTGCAATTGTTTTTTTCACATAAGCCGTTACGGTGCACGGAACGGGGCATGCTCGATGTTACTCATCACGTTACGTGCTCCGTGAAATCCTTATCGACCCTAGAAACCGCTTCCGTATCGTTGCTATGTCCGAGACGTAGCCAAAATCGTAGAGACTTAGTAAACGCTCGGTTTTAAAAACGATTTTCTCCTTCTTGATTGGAGGATCCAATGGAATTAGGCAAATATACAATTGAATATCGCGCTGCTTATATGTTCCGTGTTACGTGTTCCGTTGCATTGTAGATGGCCTTAAAGCATGAAAATGATTGGTGAAGTGGGGATTTATCCGCAGGTTAAATTTTAACCGAAGATGAAGAAACTGGCCATTAGTGGCGCCGACTGTCGGCAGGCTTCGCAACAGTCAATGAAGGATGGATGCTCATGAATGTTCGAGTAAGATTGCTGAATCGTGCAGCAGCATGTTTAAATGTAAATGGTGTTCATTTTGAACGTCTGTCGTTATTTATTACAAGATCGTAAGTATTATGAAATACTTGCTGTTAAATATTTGCACTACGATATTCATGTTATTGTTGGCCTCGTGTAACCTTCGAGGCCTTGCGGTCTCTTCCTCTCATCGTCAGCTATTAGGCCGAACTTCCCCTTCCACGCTGCATCTAAACGCTTTTGCATTGGTCAGGTTATTGCAACTTCAAAGCTGATTATCTCGAAATTTTGATATGTGAAATAAAAAATACAAAAACACGTATCCCTTAGAATTTGACAAGGAATGCAACGGTACTACTCCAGTGCGTTTCATGCCGAACACCCTGAATATACACGGAAGGAATTATATGCGAAAATATATAAAAAATTGATTTGTAACCTACATTCTTACGTATACGACAAAAATATTTATTTTACCGCTTTTCATATATTGAAACATATATGTCGAATATACGTATTGCGTATTCCAAAATATATAAATGTAATATATGTATTATATATTTTACATATATATGTTGTATTCGTATTATATATTTTTAACACGTATACAAATTTAATATATATTGTTACGAAATGTAGTTTCATTCTGATGGAGTTGGAATGGATTTATCCGGAATTTAAGGCCATATAGTACAGTTCAAAAGTTTAGTCGATAAACTTCATTTATTCTTTAAATAGTTTTTCATTTAAAAATTGACATTGCGCATACAGCAGACTCATTGCCTGTACTTAGGACATACTTTGGTCTTAGATATCGGATATATCAATAATTAATCAAATCATTTTGACACACTCTGTATCTAAAATAATTGTAATAGAAATGTCACGATTGAACTGAAATGATATTATTATCATTAGAGTAAAGTAATTGAAAATAAAAGTTAATAATTTAAATTCTCATCTTCCTTTAGGCTTTTTTCCACGTCGCCACTCGACAACGTATGATGTACCAGGATCACTTTATAAATAATAATTTTTATCAAAATCATTTATCCAACTAATGGCGTATATTTTCCAGTATCTTCTTTAGCCAACCACTTCACTAAGGCAAACATCCTTGTCGCGACTGTCTTAGGGAAGAATTATTTTGAGCAAATATGAAATAACTTTTATGGCGAAAGCTGTAATATTTATAGAAATTGACAGATTGACAGATGGCAGTCTTTTATTTTAGACATCATTATACTTGTTCTGGCTTTCTACCAGCGCATTGAAAACATTTGACAGCGACATTTTTATCACATAGAAAATGTAATTTATGAACCTGTTTATATGCCAAAATATATATGAAATGTAATAAGAATATTCTATTGAACTTTCTAACAATAATAATTGAACAATATATGATACATGTATGCCAAATTATATAGATGTGTCTATATAGAGTATATATGTATACTATTCAGGATATAGCAAATATGTATATTTTGTAGTATACGGTGCTTGACACGGACTGATCGACATTTCCGACCAATGGAACGCATTATCGGTTCTCACTCATTCCTGATTGGTTACTTTTAATTAATAATTATTAAAGAAATGATACATTTTTTAATTTTATCGAGACCATTTTTATCACTTTCTTACGTCGAATCTAACGTTACAGTTCTTGTGCAGGGCTTACGGGACACCCTGTGTATATGGTTCCTTCACGAGCCTAACTCTTTTTTTGACAGGTTAAAGATTTACCCAACCTTTAACGAGCCTTATATAACTCTGAATCTGATTTAGGCTGAAATTTATGTAGCTGGATGATTTTGCTACTGAAATATATTATTTTCTTCTCGAGCAAATATTCATATTGCCTAATTCAGGAAAAATTGAACGATTGACCTTGATATTTTTTTTCACGGCCAGAATCCTCTTTAACAAAACATTATTTCCTTAATGCATAATTTATTAGTTCTTTGCGGACGTTATACTTTTTGACATGAGAACCCTCTACCGAGAATATCCCGAATTTCCACTGCAAAAAATTAAAATCCCAAATGGCTCCTTCATCATGTACGTATGTCGTATGTATAGTAAAACTCTTGAAAATTATGAGATAATAAACATGACTTTTTTTCAGTTACTCTTTAACACTACAGTCAACCCTTGAGACAAATATGAAGTTTATAAAATTATTCTGTGTCCAATGACATAGGCTCCCCCCCCCCCCTCCTCTCTCTCTAAAACATACGAAACCTCTAAATAGAATAGAATCTCATATTTTCCTTTAAATTTCAAAAGTCCAGGGATATCGCAATGCTACTTTATCCTTATATCAATTGTACGGGAAACGAAACTATAGGTATATGTACAGGTTAACACGTGAAGGAAGAAAAACGAGCGGGAGGCGTAATTCTTTTAGATGTCTTACGAATTTAACCTAACGAGAATGCAACCAGGGGGAAGAATAGTATTCCGTATATTTTATACGAATATGTATATAGAGGTATGCAAGTCCTATACAGCGTTAGAAGTAGCGCTATAGCTTTTTACAACGAACAGCCAAGTGAATGACCGGTCAAAGCCGCCTCTCACTACTGCAACCTGAACTTCCAGGTCTCTTACTCTATCCCCTCCCACCCCCCCCCCCCTTTCCCACCACGAACACCACTTCTTCTCATTCACTTGCTTCTCCTCATCACAGCTTTCCTTTAGAGTAAGCAAAATACATCTCTCTCTGGTAAAATTGCGAATTCCGCACTAGCAGTTTCATGTATAGTTTCGAAAGGCCAGCGGCAATTTTATTTCTCTAGGACGCGTAAAGAACGGATGAGGAGTCAATGAAAGCTAAGATTAGGGCAATATTGTTTGATGAAAGCAGGAGGAGGAGGCGTGGCCGTTAATATTTGGGCGGGGTTTGTGAAAAAGGCGAGGCTAGTGGAAAATTAAATTAGGCACTTTTTGTGATTAGTAAGTGATTATCTTATCGAAGTACTTTTTTTTCTAATTTTTTTTTGTTTTAAGCGATGGGCCCAGTGGGTGGAGCAAATAAAAGAAGGCGGAGCAATAGGCCCATAGGGCGGGCCAATGACGAAAGAGGTGGAGACTAATTGGGACTCACGATTTATGAAGCATAGACAACTTAGACAATGCAAGATGATTGGTACGTGCAGCTAGAATTGAGATTATTAATAAAACCGTTACTTTTTACGAAGACAAAATTCAGAACTGTCGTCCGATATGTATAAATTTGTGATTACTGTGCGAATAATTTGACTTATTAAAGGAATCAATAACCATGGACCATTAAAAGAAAATGTTCTCTCAAATATTTGATTCCTAGCTCACATCCAGCATCGTAAATAATGAATCCAATTCTTCTAAAATTAGGTATCGAGGATTTGCTCTGAATCTCGAAGTAATAATAATTAACAAAATTTATAAAGTTACACAAAAGCAGATATAAAATATATCGAGAGCACAACAGAGTTAATAAAACGTTACATGAAAAGAGCAATATCTGCGGATCATATTTTCAATTTAAAGAAGAATTAAATTAGGTAAAAATGTATGTGATTGCAAAATGTAACCATTAAGCTACACCCAGAATCAACGCCACACGGTCAGAATAAAGAGACGATTTCTAGGTGAAAGATAAAAAAAATGAAACAGCCTGTAAAAGTGATCGAAACGAATCTTTTGACTTACCTTGTCCGCGTGATTTTCCGTCAGATCATGGAGGCTTATGTTGTAAATGGCATTCCTGAAACGAAAAAGACATGAGCACTACATCTATATACAGAAGGGGATAGCAGAGGAGAGAGGTCGCTCGATAGGTTACGCGGTTCGAATAATATACAGGCTCCATTAAAAGTAAGAGACGCACTGTGAAAGTGTCGTTCGTGTAAATAACTTTATGACGCAAAGCTACGTATTAAATTCAAATATGAAAGTGTTTTTAGAAACAAGCTTATATATGGCTTATAAAAAATTTCAAGTCACTACTCTTCGCTACATGAACCCCAGAGTTACAACTTTCACCGAACGGTCGAACAATTTTGCAACGTCGGATAGCTAGATAAGCCTTAGAGGTTAGACACGAGGGTTAGCGAGAAAGTTTATCGGCCCGCTGTGCGACACAAGAATAAAGGGTGTGGGCGGAGGGTGAAGGTAGAGAAAGGGAGGAGAAAGGTGGCTAGGGAATATTGTTGCCCCGAGAGGGAAGTGGTGAAGGCGGGGTGCCGGAGTCCATCGACCGTAAAGAAATATCCTTTTGCACCAGCCATGCACAACCCTCCAGAAAACAGTCCTGAAAATCCTCCGACTACGACCTTGACTATCCCCGGTATGAGCGCCCTCTTAAATAATACTCAGTACAAACCTCGCGCCAATGAATATAGACGTGGGCGCCCTCTCCAACAGTTTGAAGTGCTCCACGTGACTCTCGTTGCCGAGAAACCGTTGACCGATAACCTCGCCTAAAAGCATACCAAAAACAAATGCATACGTTATAACAGGTGCTGATTCGTGACCGCTGAGACGAGATTAAATTGAGTGGCGCCATCAACCGGCTGCGACGGAGTACCAAATCAACGTATACAAAGAAGTCGACAAAAGACTTTGGTCACATTATTCAGTATCGTCATAAAAAAATTATGGCTTCCGACTGAAACGTGCATACAGTGTTATAATGTATTTTATATACATATATATATATATATATATATATATATATACACACTATACGCAAGATACGTATAAAGCATAGTACACGCAAAAGAAGTGAGATAGCGAGCAGGGCTGTGATGAAGGATGACGATGAGGTTGAGGGGCTGTTACGGTGTGAGGGACAGAGGAGAACAGTGGCTATAAGCCTCGATTACAGCTAGTGGATATAAATAGGTATAGATATATAGGAAGCCCCTTAGGCCGGCTGGAGACGGTGGCTTTCGTTATCGGAGCTAAATGGGTTACGTTCCGGACCAGGGAGAGGGGGGGGGGGGGTTAGCGAAAGGGGCGAGGAGGTGGAGCATAGTGCGGGAATATGGATGTGGAGCGTCAGTGAGGAGAAACGGGCTCCGGAAGGGAAGGATGACGGGGGGAGGGATGGAAGTCGAGGTGAAGGAAGAGGATGGGTGGACGGAGGGTTCTAAAGTTCCGCTTCTTTGCGTTTTCTTATCTTGCCGGGGCGCGCCACTCTTTGTTGCTTGCTTTTGTCCGACGGCCATTGTGATCCTCGCCCCCTCCCCGATCTTACTACGCCACCGACTACCCTCTATCGCTTCTCTACCTACCACTGTCGACCATCTAAGCCGCTCGTGTACTCTGCCTCTTTGGGTTGATAGTTGCCCGAGAAAAGTATAGATGGCGCTGATAAGGGGGGTTTACGGGGGAGATTCAATGTGCATTATACATCCGTAACCGTTAACATGTGCCACGAACATTTCTTTTCCTCTTGGCACTTTTGTCCACATGATAAGAAGACGTAACGGAAGGTCATAGGGTATGAAGTTGACCCGTCGGGATTATACTTATAATAACAAGGATAAAGAGGATGAAACAGTAAGCAGCCTCGATGAAGAAACATTTTGAATTATAAAGTACACAGTAACAAGCCTGACAGTTGGCAGGCAGTCTGAAGCCTCTCTATACGGAAAGTTAAAGAGGAGCAAGAGGGGAGTAAGGGGAGGGAGCCGTTGTTGATGGAAGGTGCAGTTAGGTCGGTAAGGGTAGTATTCGCGAGGGGAGCAAACGGGGAGTGGGGGGTTTTGCCTAAAAGGGTATATAACCTAATAGGAAAGTTGGGGTAGGGGGTGGGTGGTGGTGAGTAGGTAGAAGGTTTGAATCATCGAGTCACGCGAACCTCGGCATGTACCAACTGGTGCCACTCTCTCCTTCAACTAACCCAACCTACCTGACCCAGCTTGGTCGGGGTTCGACCTAACCTCTCTCAACCTTCCTATAGCGCAATCTAATCTGACACAACTCTGACTCCTCTCTCCTATGCTACATATCCCATGCTCTCGTCTTCTCAGCCATCGCCTAACCTCCATAGTACTTCTATTCCTTCTCGCTCGAGCAACCATCCACCCAGACGTAGATATCGAGTTATCCGCAAAAGCAACCATCCCTCTGCCACCACCTAACCTAACCCACAACCTTATTCTATACTGTAACCTACCCCCTCCAATAACCCTCCATCGGCAAAAGGACCAGAAGCGAAATTCGTCCAGCTACTTCAGGTACACGTTAACCCCGTATATCTCTCATACGTCTAACCTTCATCCGCTTACCGATGCCGATCGGTTGGTTCGCCCATCTCTGCTTAATTGGATCGCTTTATAAATCGACCCTCGGAATACTCGTGCAACTTGACGCTGACTAAACTGACCCAGTTTAATCAAAACAGAAAAGAGAAGGTGACAAAACACCCAACCAGACCAAAAGTCCAGAGACTAAATAGTACAGACAGTAATCTCAGCAAGGATACAATATACTATTAACAAGAAACAATTTTTATCCGGCATTTTAATTTCACCGTGATTCAACCTATAAGTGTGCCAATTGATAACGGCATCACAGTTCAGTTTGCCAGTTGTGACTCTTACCGCACTACGGTATGCGCATCAATACCAGATGCACGCTACTTGGACAGCTTAATGAGAGAACGCGAGTACAGATGGCGCCATTGTAACTGACGATTATACCTGGTTAACGAGTAAGCAGAAAAAAAATCTAGTCAGCAACTGGTTTTCAAATACCGGCGCTTTCGATCGAGGTAAATGTATCTGGCTTCAGCAGTTGGGTCTTCCGATGAGTCAGTCTATGGAGCGTTTTGCGGATTATTATACTGGAAATGACGCAGGGCTGAATATCAACTTCTAAAAAGGTAATGTTAAAGAGGGGAAGGGAGGGGGGTGGACGGAGGCGCCACTCCGATACCTGGGAAACTTTCGCACGCGAACTCGCGTGATGCACGTCCACTCGGCACGCGGCCCACTAGCCACGCACTACCCCACGCATTACCCCACGCGCTTTGTACTATATACCTGGTTACCTGGTACCTACCCCGAGTTTCACCCCCTCCCTCCTCTACGGCCTCTATCTAGACATCTACCGACTGTATACCGCATTTTCCCATATGCATATAGTTATTCACGTACGTACGTGTAATACAGTAATAACGTTGAAACCATACTAAAGACGTTATCGCAATACTCTCCCCCTACACTGACGTGTGTTTTATTATTCGCGGTACTCTCGTGCGAGTCCTCTGTGTAGCTACTACATTTTCCACTGGCTTTAACCAACCTTCTAGCACTCTGACATACGTGGTACCTAGTACGTACTTGTATGTGACGAAGTGGGCTTATTTACTATGGAATATATTCTATAAAATGTGATAGGTTGCAGTATTTTTTTTTTAATTAATTATATCCCTTGTGGTAGACTATTTTACACATGCGCGCGCGCATAGTGATTTATTTGTTGCGTTTTGTATTCAAGGGATATAACAGGAACGTGTTAGCGAACATTGAAGCTAGAAAATTTTTTTTGCTTAATATTAATTATACTAATGGTATAATAATACGAGTTCCACGCGTTCCGGTTCTCTTGTTCCCTCGTTTAGACGGGAATAGATTGTCAGGGGTTCGCGTTCCCCCTTTTGGCACACGACCTTTCACACGTGCCTCTCATTCGATGCAAACGCATTTCACGTAATTCGATTTGCTCGTTCATCGTGACCCTGCGGGTGTAACGTTATAGGCGCCGGTAGCGTGATTGCAGACGGAAACAGTTGGAAATATAAGAAGAGATGGATTCTAGGGAATTCTTACGAGGCACTATTTCGACGCATCAATCTAGGGAATTTCTTTGTACTCGACGAAGAAATTGCAATTATTACATCGGTCGATCCGCCGTGTCGAGCGACGACGATGGTCGTAATGCAATTTGTAAAAAATGTACATTCGATTTTACCCGAATTATGCAAATTTTTTGCTGATTTTTTAAAGGTCAAAAATATTATTTCACGTTGGCAAGATTTGAAGGATGCAAGATAAAAATGAAATATGAATATTTGTGAAATATGAAAATTTTTTAACGGGATTCAATTTTTGCCTCATCCCGGCAATACAAATATTAACGAGGTTCAATAGAAAATTGGCGATAGGGAAAAGACGCAAATCTCGTGTGGAATGAATAATTAATACAGTGTTCCCCGTCTGCCAATAATAATGAAATGATACGTTAACTAAACTTTTACATAATTAAAAAAAATTTTGTGACTAAAACATAATAATCATTGACTTTGCAAATGAGTTTTAACGCTCGCTGCCATACTGATAGAATTTGTAAAGCATTCAGGGATGGCATTACCGTCTACGTCTGTCTGTCTGTCTCTCCTCATATGCGAATATCGGTAGACCATCTAGGCGATTAGTAAGGTAAACGTCCCAGTTATCGGACAAAGCGTGTGTGCAAGAGAGATGGAAATATGATTCCCTATGAACGTCCGGGGACTGGGACGTTTACTTTACGTAGAATTCGTCCCTTTTTGTCTAACGACATGTTAATTCCGAGCTCGTCTCGCGGAACCCCAAATCCACAACAGGTAGCCATCTTTCCTTGATTAAGTCACTTTAAGTTAATTTGTGCTCATTTAACTATATTTTCCTCTTTTTCTTCTACCCGGCCTTTATAAAACAGACGATAAGACCCAAAATCTAGGGGGCCAAAACATACGGATTTTCTCCAGACGGCTCTCTGAAATCGCCGAGGCCCATCGAGGATGACCTTATCCAATGCTCGCTGAATTGCAACTTCAATTGTTAATATACGATACTGAGTGTACATGTATGTAGTATATGGACGGATGTTTAGTTTTTAAGAATTTGATCATCTGCCTTGTCTTTGACGTTGACGTTTGAGTGAGGAATATCAAATTTCTAAAGTGGATAGATATTCGTTAAAATTGAAACTCTCAAAGGCATAGAATAACGAAGCATACGTGTATGGATAAATTTAACATGAAATTTCGGAAAATTTGGCGATCTAACGAAATAATTTAATAGGTTCATGCCATACGACTTATGTCAGTAAGTTAAGTTCGCAGCTGAATAGAATATTTTAAAAAACAGCTTCTCGGTATGAGGTACTAATAATAGTACAAATGAGATAGAAACTTATTACTTCTTATAATAATCAAATGTAACGTACTACATGACGAAATCTGCGATTGCCAAACGACCGAGGACGGCCGAGCTCTCTTTACTCCTGCGCACCGCATTAGCTGCGTCAAGTCGGAATGTCACTGCGCCAGGACAGACGCGCCCGGCTTTTCAAACAATTTGTATATTTTCTCGTGTATTATGCAATAATAATATAAAAGCAATTATACATTTTTTAAAATAATTCGTGTTATACGACAGCAAACGTGCGCCACAATGGCAAACGTGTCACATTAGATGACTTTCACCTACCCCGATTATCGCTATTGTATTGTTAAATACATGAATAATTTAACGAAATTTCAATCTTTGTACTTGAAAAATTTGTATGATTTACTTTCTTATTTTCAGTTACGTATGGACACCTTAACTTTTACTATCAATCTCATTTTTTTTATCACTGGCGCAATCATCGATGCACGCAATGGCATTGTATTTCCCAAACTAGTTGCATTGACAGACAGACAGGCAGACAGTTAGAGCGTATCAGAAAGCACGATAGGTGTAATTGAATTGAAAACTTTGGAAGTAAATCAAATAAGTAAAAAAAAGAGAAAAATGAAAATTCTGTCAGACTCTAAAAAACTTTCGTAATTATAATGCACGTACGATTTGCATCTTGAAAATTTAATTCGCATCACACTAGTTTGACGAATAAAAAAAAATTGTATCTTCAGTAATAAAAAGTTATCCGCTAAAATCAATTGCACCATATCTGACAGTTTGTTTTTAATTCTGACTCCAATAAACTTTCATAATGACAAGTACAGTTTACACGTTAAAAAATGTAGATTTACAAAACTACCATACAGTACTGCCATTTCAATCAATAAAATTGACAAATTCATCAACAATCAACAATTGCAATCAATGAGACTGATCGAACTGTCAGAAAAAATGTGATTTTTTCTTTCTTCAAAATAAATTTCATTACTAAAATATCTTTATGCCCAAAGAGAAAGTGCACTACACCGAACTGCTATAGCGAAAGCCTCATCCACTTTGTGACACGTGCAGACCCCATCGCACGCAAATGCACATTGCACAGGGAGAAGCAGGCACGTGACTAGACATAGGTAGGTTAGATCTTAAAGTAAAGCTGCACTTTATGTGTAAAAGCTTGACTGTCAAGTGTGGAATGATAGTAGGTTAGGTAGAGGAGAAAGAGAAGAAAGCAGAATGTAGCGGCAAGGGTTGACTGTACTTGTCGAAGGGTGGAGGGGGGTTGCATGATGCAAGTATCGCAGGTTCAATCTCGAGGTAAAAGGAGAGAGAGATCAAGTAGAAAGAGCAGTAAGGTTTGGCACAGGGCCAAACCAGGCCAAACTGCCAGTGAGGTTAGGGTGGGTTGGGCGAGGGTCGAAATACTAGCCATGTGATAAAATTTATGTACACGTATCTGTCTATGCATACACGCGCAGGCAGCAGAGACAGACAGACATATATATATATATGAACGTATGAACGATACGTAATAGCAACAACAATACAGCGTGTCTGCAGAGACGAAATATTATTCAGCCCCAAACATCACCTATGACAAATTGTAAGCAACCACGAGCTGTAAACAGATGTTCCAGGAACTGTATCAGATTATCCATAGATAGTGGAGTAATAGAGTACATGAGTCAGATACGGGGTCAGGATTTATTGGGGTCAGAAAGTTTGATGAGATACATTTTTTATAACTTTGGCGTACAATTAAAATTTTGGTATTTGGTCGTCCGTTGAATTTTTTTTTAATTATCTTGCCCAATAATACGTATATGGTATTCTCTACGAGGACATGAATATATTCGGTATGATATATCCGACGTGGTTATTATGCTAATTGGCTGGATAAATTGAACCGAGGTGACTGGCATATAAAAGCGATCGTGGATTGAGAATCCATGGACGACAAAAGTGTGAATGGCATCGATGGTGTCTGTAAGGAATTCGCGTCAAAGGAAACGGGTCGAACGGAAAACCTTTTCTTCGTCCTTTTCTCAATCCTCGTACTGCACGTATAAAAGGGTATCTTCTAGAAACCACGAGCTGCTCTTCGTTAAATCCCTTAGTTTTAATGTATTGTAGAATCGCTACGGTATTCGGTTGGGTATGAACGAGGGAAATGAATAGTCTGACGAATATAGATCGACTGAGGATTTAAGGTGAAAAAGGAATCCAACCCACCCACGTGACCAGTACAGCCCATCCCTCGATCTTTATGTGGTTCCTATAGTCGGTACACGTGTTTAATGTGTTTTTTTTTACAGTTGGAAGAGAATGAAGTGTCTAGCAAGTCACGTGACAATTAATAAAATTATTAAGAAAATATATATGTGCACAAAGCATATTTTTTAGTAGGATAAAGTGCAGTTTCTCAAAAAAAAAAAAAAAATGAAAAACTGAACTCCTAATTCAGAGTTGTATCCTAAAATTTAGTTAAGACCACAGTGAACGTTGTATGTACATAGATTATAAGGTCACAGCTAGAAAAAAATATTTCGTTACATCGGTAAAATTTTAATTAAAAACTTGGCGATTAAATTAGTGATTACAACGAACTTTATCATAAGAATACTTTCTTAGACTCTAACGAAGAATATTTCCTGACACTCGAAATGCGTTATATTAATGACACCCGGTACTTCCTGTAACGTATATACGTAACTCTGTTTAATCCCATGCGAACCACGAGAGGCTCGTACAGTCAGTGGGCAGACGACAGACTCGAATCGGACCACACGTGTGACCGCGAGCCTTCATTAGACTAGATTCCTAATTCATCTACACATGTTCTAAGCCACAGAGAGCATATCCCATGACAACCTAACGCGCTATACAATTTGCTAGGACAAAAATCTCGAGCGTTCCATCAGCGGTCGTATACGATAATACAGAAAGGTGCTTCAAGCAGTGGCGGCGCCACTGTCGGGTCTCCGGAAAAGTCGTCCAATGTTTAATTCGCCGAGCGTTACGGCACGAGTGAACCGTGAGAGTGGCTGTCTGAACGAGTGACTGGCGTGGAGCCCAAGGGGGAGCCCCCCAACCCCCCTGGAGGAGTAGAGCAGGGACGTCGAAAGAGAGAGAGAGAGAGGAAGGTATACCATAATGGTTCAGCGACCACACGCGGGTTGGTTTGAGGCTAAGGATACCCCAGGGATAGATGGCAGCACCAACAGTCCCTGTGTTGGGTAAGTACCGTGAGTCTCGTTTCGGGTGCATTGTTCGCTCGATGGCCGAGCTGAATGATGTTCGTGCTGTCGCCGAGTGCCCTCTGTCACACAGGGACGAGATCGAAACCGTGCCGAAAAGCCGTTATAGCTTTGGCGAATGCGACGCTGCTGATTTGAGATGTGTGTATCGGCGATTCCGTGCGGTATCGGGCACTGGTAAACCCGTAGGCGGGAAACGAAGGGTTTTGTTTAATTAATGTTCGATGTAGAAGCAGTAGAGTCGATCGGACCGACCTTGTGGACTCGGCTGGCTACACTAGCGCCACCACCGTCGGTAATGGACACTAGCGGAGTAAGGACAAAGTGAACAAAATGGTGACACAACACCTAAGCTCACTGGAAGCTGACCGGAATAAAACTCAAAATGATCATACGCCACTTAACCTTCGTTAACCTTACACGTGCCATTCCTTCTTACTGATGCATCATGATATTTTATTACGCCAGACCGATTACTCGTGGATACTTTTTATTCTACTTGACGCTACGGTAAATTTGCGTAATTTCAATCGCCTGCGCACGATGGTATTTTTGGCTACGGAAATATTACGTGGGCTTACGTATCACGCCAGACCTCCGGACGATAGTCAACGAGACGGACGTCTTAGGTCAAATTAATTTTTCTTTCCTTTTGTTATTCAGTCATAGCACATCAAGGAGACGGAAGAAGAAAAAGTGAAAATGAAGGTTTGATTGCAACGTGAAAGCGACATTAATATGACGCAATTTTTACGTGAGTTTTGAAAGCGACAGCCAAATCGAAAGTCGGCAAGTAGATTTACGACAAGTCAGGATCGAAGCCTGGGTTAATTTATTAAAACCGTTTTAATTCGTGAAATTAGATTTTTATGCAATTTGCATTTTGGACTTGTAGAAACGGTATTGAGTTAAAAAATATATGACGACTGTTTAATTGCTGATAGACACTATATTGTCGGTATATATATAAATATATATCTACTTGTCGAATATTCCTCAGTATTAAGTATCACAAAGCCAAATGTTCTTATTTAACGTTAAAAAATAATTAAGTACCGAACATCCATCCCATCTATACCACCTTTAATGAATAACAGGGATTTTTCATTAATTCGAATACCGTTACAGACGTGCACGTAAGACACACACTATCCATTAAAGTGCAAAGTCCCATTGGCGTATATACCGGGTGGCCGTTTCATTTCCGCGGAAAAGGAGTTCTGATTGCAGTGCATTAAGTCAGGAACATTAGGTGAATCGAAGTTCTGCACGCAAGAAGTGGCAAGATACAGTGTGGCTATACGGTGAAATCCAGAAGAAGTGTAAGGCTGATAAGTTGGCCGGAAAGAGAACGGAAAACCTATAAAGCGAGGGTGTGAGTACTGCAGAAAAAGACAAGGGCTTAAAAAGTCATACCGGCGTAAGTGAAAATGGGGAGGGGGGGAGGAGTCAAGGGTTAAAGGGCATTGCACACCGAACATTTTCAGACTCGTAGGATGAGGAGACAGGTAGATGGAGAAAGCAGTTGAACATATACTATATATGTATATATATATATAGAATGCAAGAGCCACTTCTCTGGAGATACAGAGTAGGTAGAAAGTGCTGGGGGCTTGGTGGAAAGAATGTGAAATAGTAAAAATTCTTGCTTTCTCTTTCTATGCGTAAAAGCAACGTTAGAGGGAGTGGGCGCGAACCAGGCAGGCCAGGCAAGTTTAATGACGCTGACCTAACCGGCTAACCTCGAGACTTTGCCCTTTTGATTCTCGCGGCGAAACAAACAAGAGCAACCAATGAAACCTGCTACGCCAATTGGGGTGTCAATTGTCCCTGGTTGACCCTCTTGGGACACAGTCTTCTTTTATTTTAGGATCGTATTCCATTCATAGCCAGCTTAAGGTCTCCGTATGGTGACGATTGAAGAGTTTCCGGTATGCGTTGTTATGGACTGGTAGTGAACCAAGAAGAACCGCGTAAAGTTAATATGACGAAATGAAAATTTTACCAATTCAAAAATAGACACTTGGTACAGGTACATTAAAATTCGCAAGATTTCAACGAATTTTATTCGTACAAGGGTACAAGCACAGAGAAAAACCTCTTTAGCAATAAGTAAAATTAACATTAACTCCCCAGCCTCCCACAGCCTGAAAAATATTATTTCCTCGATTGCAGATAGAGTGGTTAAAGGCGATACGGCGTGAACCGGAAGTGCCAGGTAGGAAACCACAGACAGGAAGTAAAGGGGAATGTGCTGGATATAGAGTGAAATTATGCAGTTCATGCAAAGTGCAAGAGCCGTCTTCCTGCCGAGTGATAAGGTAGACATGCGAATTCTCCCATATAACCACATTAGAAAATAGCGAACCGGAACGTGAGGGGGGTCCAAGTGAGTTGGCTGAAGTAAGTGACAAGGTATGTAAAGTATGTAAAAAATCCAATGAATTTACGGACATCCTCTAAACCTTTATGAACCAACAGGCCCCGCCCTTCAGGATCCGCGGACTAGGTCGCTACACCTATTTCTAGTCATACGAATGAATCATCGTCGTCATTGGAAGTAGCAGCAATTAGCAAGGATCGATCGTCGACTGGAGTTCGTAGTATCAAGGGATGAGTAAGCGAAGCAGTGAATGGCTGATAGATATGGACGATACCAGAGTTAAGCTGACATATAGGAAGGGTAGGAGAGTTCCGGATGATGGTGCCGAAGGAGCTGATGATGGTGGTAGGTGAGGGTAGTACGTATTAGTGCAAGTACACTGGCACTATATAGGACTAGTACTAGCTGACTGATCGTGCACGAAAGCGGTCAGCATTTTAACACGAGGCAAAGGACTTTCGGCGGAGTCATCGCTTCCGGCCTGTGAAGGTGAAGTAGGTGGCGACGAAGATGGCGGTGGTCACGAGGGGTAGATAGAAAGGGTGGGTTTGACTCATGCCATGGAACATAGATAATCAACTGCAGGAACTCGCCAAAGCTTATTCAGCCGGTATTCGATCGACCACGTGACTAATGTAATTGAAGGAATAATTTTAACCCCCGACCTATTGGCACTCGTCCCGGATAAGACCTTTTTTTTTTCTTCAGCGTGAAGTGAGCCTGTTAGAAACAACTGAAATCAAGATGACGCTGGTGTACGTACAAATAGTTCTAATTACAAGTGAGGAGATCGATACTTGGGCTCGTTACTGTGTATAGGGTAAAAAAGAATAAATCCCTAAATCACTGGTTTTGCGTCTGTGTATTCTTGAGCCACGCTCGAATAGAGGGAAGACACCATTTCCTATAGAAACGTTCATGTAAAAGATTGATATAACGAAAAAAATATATTTTTAAATATATTTTTTCAATATACTGATATATTTCGACATACACGCTAAGTCGGGCATATTGTACTACCCATAGATGCCTATATACCATGGGATTAATGTGAACAGAAGGATTTTCAGGTAGCACAATAGTCCTGAATATCTATGGAAATCGTACATAAATATAAAGATTTTTAGAAATATTTTTTATACTTTATTACTATGATATTCCTATTTTGATGTATATATATTGTCATATAATAACTGATATAATGCATTTCTAAGGATAAAAAGCTTCGCATTCTAACTGAACATATAATTTCATATTTATCATTATATTTTTAATTACATTTTTCACAGTATCCTGCCTTTTCGCACGGTGGAAAGTGGCATTTACATAGTCGTATGCATATAATAGTTCAAAAGCGTCCAGAGATAACACCGGGGGAGTTTAAGACTACTTTCCAAGTTTCATCTCTTAACGAGCTTACCAGCTCCTGGCAGTGGGTTGGGAGCAAAGAGGACGGAGAATAGGGCTTCCGTTCACTAGGTAAACGTTACCCTGTGCATTATAGAACTGGCCCTATACGCGACCTAGTCAACCTAGAATCGACCTCTGGAGACATAGAGAAAAGGACAGTAGGAAGGAATGAGGGAAGAAGGTGTGTGTGCCTGTGAGAAGAGAGAGAGAGAGAGAGAGAGAGAGAGAGAAATCTATAGTCTCCTACCAATTTTAGCTCTGTGATTCGTCTTCGCCACACTAACCTCACTGGTTAACCCTTTAAGTACGATTTCAGAGTGTAAATATAGATGCACGTATATGTGTATATAATATATACATAGGCTAACCATCTTAAACCCACGACCTTCTCGACTAGTCGCTCTATACATAAATTCCCTAATGCATACTCCTGTTATATACCATAAATTCTGCAATGGCCAATACGTTCTGTAATATCGTGTGAATTTTTACTTCAAAATGAAATTTTTCCCTAGACACATCGGTACACGGTTCCCAATACCAGTATCGAAGTCAATTTTGCGTTTACCCGTAAACGCAAAATACACACCGTGTCTACATTTTTTTTCTTTTCATTTATTTTCAGGGATTCTCCCTAGACGATCGTTAAGCGCGAGTGCATAAGGATGATGGCGTTGGCGGTAGCTCGCATGGTGCAATAGGGCAAAGGAAAAAGAATAAAAGTCATAAATGGAGCAGAGTAAGACGAAGTACAAGAAAAATGAGGTATACATAACCTACAAGAAATGTAACTTTGCGCCAACCCCATTGCATTTCATTTCATTAGGTTCCTCTAGGAGATCTCCCCTCTACAATATACCCAACGTATTAAAATACTAGCCACGACGAATATTGATACCAATCGTAACTAAAAATTTTTAGATACTCGGCCTAATTATCCGGGTTCCACACGTGCTAACTCTGCACGGTACCTAACAGTAAAATACCTCAAAATTAGATACCACTTAACTCATCAACCGATGGATTAACGCGCGTCTCGACGCGCGTGAAACGACCTTTTGAAGAATATAACATAAGAGAGTCTCCTGCAATACTTGACATCGAGCTGCCGACTGTTTTCCGTAGATGGCAGCAATATCGACTGCACTCGGAACAAAGGCATCACACGGTAAAGCTTCAATTTCATCTTCGTACGCGCCTACGTATGGACGTTCCGGCAACTGTAGGTGTAATCCAATACTCGATGGAATTTACGAGAGACACGGATTACAGGGAGAAATGGGGAGTGAAAAGCGTCAGAGTATCGGAGTGTTGTCGTACCTGCATACCTGCTGAGAGAATTGGACGTGATAATATTGGGATAGAATCGCATCAAGGTACAGTGAGGCAGAATACATAACCTAATTCTCAGGCTTTGGATCGATCTGTTTGCTCGTATCTTTCAATCGTTCTTCCTCCTATCCACGTTCGTTAAGCCACGCGTCGCAACGGTCAGAATATTTGAAATGAAACTACCTCAAAACAAAGCTGCAACGTTTTATGAGCTACGATATTACGTATTTTTTAAACGGACGGAATGTTCGTTTCTGGACCATACTAATTTCGCTTTTTTCTCTTATCAACCTTTCGATACTAACCTTTTATTCTCACGAGAGACTATTTTTTTAGAGTGTTGCGCTAATCACTGTGGTGAGCTTCTTTCTCCCTTCCCTTCCTTTTCCCAGGTTTGGCCACTCATCGCAATCATACAACGCCAACAAAAAAACGATACCAAGTTATTCTTTCGTGTGGTCATACTTTGGTATCGATTTATTGCTGTTTTTTATGATTAATATCTTTTTTTTTCATTTTCCATAAAACCAACGTCCAATGGAGCCATTTTGCGAACTTTCGAGACTAATCTTTTGATGTGGTTCGTGAGTGTGTATGTAGCATCGATCCTCCCCCCCCCCCCCCATCTCTCTCGGCACGCCATTCGTCACGTTGCTGACTTTGAATAATTATTTTTTTATGTATACCCCTCTACATTAAACAAACGAAAAGTCAACTTTTAAGCCTACAAGATAGCTTCATTTTGTACGATACGTTGGAGAACACGTTTTTACGCTAGCATGTAGAGGCATATAAAATATCTGTCATATATTATTAAATAAATTATTTTTAGCAGCACAAGCAACATCGAGATCGTATTCGAGTCTAGTGAATTATTTATGACGGAGCTTGGGTTGGTACGCTTACGGTAGAAAATCGGCGGAACAAAAGACCACGTTAAAATTATGCAAAAAGAAAATAAGAGACATCGGGGGAAAAACGCCACCCAATAACATGCATATATATCGAAGGCACCTAGATAAATTTTTATTTCACATCCCGATGCGTCCCATGTATACGGATGGTGCCATCTTCATATTTGCAAGGAGCAGCCACCGCTATAAGTAAATAGATAAATAAATATATAAATAAAAAAAATTGCATACGCAAAATATCGTCAAACATCCCACAACTCAATATTCCACGTAGTACTTGGATGAGAAATATTTACGTTTTCACATCGATGTACATCTGTATGCTTAACGGAGTCTTGTGCCAGGTGAAAAAAGGGAGGAAAAAGAAGACAAAGACAAATCGAAGCGGCATCTGTACGCGAAGAGAGTAAACATTTTCATAGTGGCAAACTAGAGGACCCGTATAGGACTCATCAATAATTCGAGGCGTCAGGGGTACCGGACGTGACCGAGCATAAATAAAATAAATTCACGACGGTTCGACTACGCAGGGAACAAAAACGCAGAAAAGGTAAAAGTTAAGAAAAAAGTTGAAAAAATTATCAAACAAAAATGTCAAATGCATTTTGACAGCAATTTTCAAAGTAATCTTGATACCTGTAAATTTTTCCTAGGAGGTAAATAAGTTAATTGCCGGGAAAAAAAATTTCGTCTGTTTTCCTCTGTACTTACGGTGTTTAATGTGCAATCGTGCTACGGGATCCTGCGGCCACGCTGCATTATGCGCAATCAGGGCTACCAACGCCAAAACGCGCAACGCCGACTCGCTCATCCTGACTGAGGGCGTTTCTGCTGCGTCGACGTCCGCTGATCCACAATCCCGACGCACCGGGTTGTATTAACTGTATCTATTGCAACGTCCCCGACACGCCATTGTAGCGCGTGGAGCAGTCCTGCAACAGAAGAAAAAAATAATCAGCTACAACGACGATCCGTTTGAAAATTACTATATGGGGATAGAATTGACGTGAGTTTACCGCTTGAAACTAGGGAATTTCCCTAGAGGATAATAACTGAACTAATTTCTTACGCCACTGTCGAATACTGATTAATTTCCCAGTGATACAAATGGCGCGGAATGAAATATTATTTTTCGTGTACACACAATAGCCATAATACTTTTATGTGTTCGTTACTCGCATTGAAACATTATACTATACCGTTATGCCTGGCGTGGAAAAAAATCTATTTGACGAAAGAGCGTCGCTCTCAAGATCAAAGGGATGATAAAGAATTGAAAAAAAAATACTAAAGTACTTCGAAATTTCGCAAAACCGTTCTTTTGAAGAACGTAAGCTTTTATCGTGTACACACGTTTAAATAAAAATCGATGTTACTCGGAATAAGGCTGTGCCTCTTTGCGCGACTGAAGTTTCTCACGCGATTGCGTACATAGATTAAAGGAAACATAACAAGGGTGTTGGAAATTCTTTGGGAGAATTTCAGTACCATTACCTTTTATTTATAAATTTCTATTGACTACTTCGCAGCAGAGATGGGCGAATATTCGACTAAAAATGTATGAAAAATACTTCCCGAATCCAAAAAATATGAGTAACTATACTCGAGCGCTAAAACTATTAATTATCCTTTAAATGGAAAGAAAGTAATTTTTGATAATTAATCTTTAAAGATTTTAGTATTGCTCTTTCTTAAGAATTATTCACAGTTATTCAAATGAAAAAGTATTTTGAATAGATTTTCATTCGAATATTGCCCATCCCTTCTTCAGAGCCACGTAAAAACCATCAGAATAATTGCGAGTATAATAATATTTAGAAAAAACGTCATCTTCACGATATAACATTTACACAGCTGTAACATTCAAATAAATCTGGAAAACTCAATGGTTCAGTGGATTTTTCCATGTTTTTTTCCAGATAAATATAAAAAGTCAAAATTGAACGAAAACACAGCTCACCCATTCAATAAGAAAAAGTAGCGACAAAGTACTGAAACCTAGTGAAATATTATGAATAAATATTTTTTCAAAATTTCCAATAAGGATTATACGTCTCTCTCGAAATATTATCACTCTGATGGAAGTGGACATTTTTAAATATAGAACGTGGATTCGTAGCAGGGGTGGGGTATTGCAGGAAGCAGCTAGCAGCACCGCTCCCTCCAAAAAGGGGGTTGCATTAGCAGCGCCAACTACAACGCCGATCCATTAGCAACAAAGTCCTAACCTCTCATATCAGAGCGAGTATTCATTATTTCACAGAAAATATGCCTACAGATGCATACGAGTGCGCACGTACGCGGCAGTACGTACAGTCCATTTCAAGGAGGATCCAATTATGTGGACATTTTCAAATATAACGCAAGCATTCGTAGCAGGAGAATAGTATGCGCGAGGCAGCCAGCAACGAGCCCCAAAAAAAGGGAGTTGCATTAGCACCGCCATCTATGCAAAGAAAAAAGATGATGCTGGTTAGTGTAAGAATGCTAATCGGTAGTACATTTTATATTTAGTCTAAGGACAGCACTTCGTGCTGTACGTATGAAAGTATTTTTATATTTAGCATAATAAATTACTGACCAATATCTAGTAAGTACTTTATGGATACTACTCTTGACAATCTAAATTTTCAATATCAAATTCTTAGCATCCTTTTTTCTTTGTACAATGCCCGATCCATTAACAGCGAAGTCCCTAACCTCTCGCACTAGAGCGAGGATCCACCACCATCGGACAGAAAATATGCGTACAGATGGATACAAGTGCATTGACGCATACGTATAGTCCACTTCATGGAAGATCCGATTATATACGCAGATCAAAGGATAACGATCGAGAAGCGGGTGGTCTTGAGGGGACAGGAGTACAAGAAGAGAGGGAGGAAGGCCGTAGAGGGTTTTCACAGAGCTCACGAAGTCCGTACATTATGCATAGCGTCTCGTTCCAAGGCATCCATTTGTCTTTGGTTCGCGACTGTGGCGACAGTCGGGGCTGCTCGGGTGGCGCCAGTGCCCTCTGTAATGAACAGCTACAGTCGAGCAGACAGTGGAAAATATAACGTTCGGACGGGGTGCTGCTGACCTATTATCATGGCTGATTCCTACAGGCTCGAGGGGCAATTAATATCCCAGTTGAATTTTCCAAGGCGGTACAACAGACCGACATAAGTATTCCGCTGGGATCTGTTTCTCGGGATCCGTACTGCACAGCGGCAACGGCAGGTACTAAATACAACGAGGTTTCCGTGTGTATACTCTGGATAGAGCTGGTAAAGTTCAGGCGGCGTCTCACAGGTGGCGCGTCGAGCGCTTTTATACCAAAGGCGTAACAACTCGGGGGAATTATTCCAGGGTAATTTTACGAAAATTAGCACTTGCATGGGAATCTCTGCGCTTCTGGTTATATTATGAAGTTGGGGTGAGGTTGGGCTGGGCTGGGTTGGGTTAGGTTAGGGAGGTACGTAACGACTTACGAGGGGACATAGACGACTACAGCGTGCACTACGGAGACCAGATACGTAACGGGTATGTCGATGAATAATAATGTGTGCTGGATGGCGCGCGTTTTGAATTAGCAGTAAGCAACGATGCCGAGGTACTTATAAATAGAATGATAAGCGGAACGAGATGGAATGCACAATGAGACCATATGATTCGCGCGAGGGACGGAACTTATAAGGGATCGCGGGTCACACCCGATTAGGGTACGTAACGACGCTGGTGCGATTGGAAATTGTACGAAAGGCGAATGTAGCGTCAGTATAGATAACGTGAATCGCGTGAAAATTGCTTGTCGAAATATAGAGAAGAGGGAGGACGGGGGGGGGGGGGGGGATATGAAAAAATATGCACTCGCAAAAAACCTCTAGTATACGAATGAAATATCGTGTAAATGATACATCGATACTGGAAAGTGGAACGCATGTAATTTATCGGTGAGGAGAGCTAACGATTGAACAACAAAATAAAAAAAGGAGGGGGGGAGAGAGAGAGAGAGAGAGAGAGAATAATAGGTAATATAAAATGGACGCTGTATAAATCGTTCCACCAGGCGTGAATTAGCAAAAGGAAGGGACGTGAAATAGAAGGCAAGATGGAAATCACGGGCGTTATTATTCGAGGCGTAAACGAATAATGCATTTCGGTCGGGGCAGAGGGCACCACCGTAGAGATATATAGAACTAGTACCCGTCCAGCGACCGCCGACCATTTAAATTCAGTGCCTCGACTGAATTTTAAATTAACCCGAATTATCTTAATAAGGATCCGACGTTCGCGATGCGACTGTCGCTACTACCGCCGTTACCGCCGCCAGCGTCGCTACTATCGCAATTGCAATTCCACTCTCAATTTGTATGCATTGAATTTAAAACAATGCAGCTCTCGCGCGCTTTCCACCCAATAAAAATGAATCGTCGTCATTCTGACGCAAGGTACAATACTAATCCTTAATCTATATAGGTTAGTTTGATTCGTTCCCTTTACGTCACTTCGTACGAAATCTAACTGGTTACAATTGCCGGCGTTGAGTCACAGATGGCGACACTTCCCGCATCCTAACCAGCCAATCACGCGTCGTATTTAAATGTGCGAATTTTCAAATCACAATTTTATTTCACAATCGACCCCTAACATTCTATATACCAACTGACTTGTTGTACGCTTCCTTATATTTATCAATGAAGCTCAAATCATCCTGAAAACAGATAAGAAGTATCGATTTAGGTTATGAGAGACATTTTTTTTATTTAAATCTATTCCCGATACAATACTAAGCACAATAGCAAGTCACCTTATACCAACCAGAGCGCCTTTACTTTATTTCACCTTCGGATTACGTATTATATCGGTACGGAGCTTTTCACAAAAGGCGAACGTCGACGTCGAACATTGTTTCGCTCGAATAAAATGTACTAGTACCAACGTTTAACACCCTACCGTGGCAGCGCCACCACGCAGAAGCCAAAATCGCTCTCTAATGACGTAACCATGAAAAACCCGTACACATGTACAGAAACACATACATTTTATACACGTTACACATGCGTATCCGTACACGTCGTAAAAGTCATTTATTGTTCTTACAGCCAGGCTCTCCGTCTTATTTACCAGGAAACGATGTATATCTCAGACGATATAGTAATAACGATAAGAGCACTCCTTTCCTAAAACTTTTCAAGCAGGAACTCAATGTTTATTTTACGTAACAAAAAGCGACACAGCCCACCAAGCGGCACTTCGAAGAAAATAGTATAACAACAGGAGCAAGAGGAGAGGGAAGAGGTTATTATCAATATGGAACGTCCTGTAGTTCGATTTGCGCAATGATAGAAAGAGGACAAAGGTGACGAGACACAGGAGGTAGATGCAAACCAAGAAATATTGGAAATTCATCAGTTGGACGTGTTTGCAGTTAGCTGAGTCCTTTCTTTCTTTTCCCCCGAAGAAAAACGCGGTACCCGAGATAAAATGACAGATGGCTAATAGTTTCAAGAGTGTGAAAAGGAGAGAAGGGCCGGTAAATTAAAACGTTGCTTTACCGGCGGATCGAACGTGTCACCCGGTGAGGGAAGGGGACGGGGGTGATGTCATAATAAAAAAGACGTTGAATAAGTTGGCAAAACCCAGAGGGATAGTTAGATCAGAAGCCGACGATTTCAGATATAATATGAAAAGTTAAAGTTTTCCCAGAGTACGAGACGAGTTGCCTTTAATTCAATCCCTGAGAATGAAGTATAGAGCAATGGGCCCGTGTGACCTCACGATATTAACCGTCCAAACCAGCTAGACAAGTCAGCCCGAAAAGATTGAGGTCACTGGGTGATATCGTAAGTGAGAACACTTTTTTAACATTGTTTTCTTTCGTTACAGGTTTTCGGAGCATTAGCATCCCTTCTCTCTTGCACTGCTGATCCCACCGATATCACGTGATCAGGTACAGGGGCGGCCCTACTGCGAACGCTTGTACTCGTCCCTCGAGTTTTATAATCGAATCTCATTCTTTTCCATAGAAAAAGACGTTACTCTCTGTAACGACAGACTTCGCTGAAAATTTTCAAGCCGTGAGTGCCATCACCCCCAGCCCCCCTTTCGCCACTCTGCTACACTCAATACAAAAAAATAAGATCAGCAGCATAGTACTTAGTACAGACCTCTAGCGGGTATACGATAATTCTTTTAGACAGTTAGCGAAGGACCTTATATCAAGTAACGTTTCCTAAAGTCATCAAAACATATGTTAAAATAGAAAAAGAAAATATATTTCAGTACAAAGTCATGTGCACATACATATGGTCGGTTCACCGGTTGATTTTGAAAATTCGCAAACAATGCAACCCTTTTAGCAAATGTCACGTGACATTCCATAAAATCACGAAAATATATACTAAAATAATAATAAAAGATATTTCACTGATAAACCACGTACGCGCATGATAACGAGAGAAAAATTATATACAGAGCTCACGTCAGGCTTTTCAAAGACGTCTGTGTTTTCGATCTGTCAAAAAAACTATACGCTATACGAAACAGGAGGAAAAATGAAGTATCCCCAGAGGCAAAGACAGAGAGAGCCGAAAAGAGGGAAGGGACGATCGACGAAGTCGAGAGTCCCCAAGGAGAAATCCTAACCAGTATAGAAGACCACCTTTAAATACAAGACAGCAATACAGGTTTGAAACCAGTCTTGCAACATCCGCGGCTCTCGTGGAGATACGTGGGGAGTGAAGGGAATCAGACTACGAGAGGACTTGGATACGCTCTACTGGTTCTGGAGAGAGGGAGGACCTCGGCGTAAGAAACACGTACATGTCGTCCTACGCGCACCTGTCTTTCGTTGCTCTGGGTGCACGACTGAAATCCACAAATCTTGATCTTTGCGAAACTTCACGAGATACAACGAAGACAGTCCAACCTAAACTGAACGCGAAGAAACGTATAGTCGGTCTACGAATGAAAAGTTTTTTTTACAGCTCGCAAACAATGACGTCTCCGATAAGCCCCACGTGGCTCTGTATACAGTTTTTTGTACGAAGGATCTGCATGCATGTTTTTGCATTGAATATTTGTTTTTTATTTTGGCATCTACGTCGCCTTGAAGAAAGCCACGTGCGATTTTCTAAGGACTACATTGTTTGCGAACTGTTAAAAAACGCATTGAACACACGGATGACTATATGCATGGTTGGCGCCTTAAATATATTTGATTTTTCTATTTTACCAAATTTTTTCGTTATTTTACGAAAAGCCACGCATCATCCGCTAAGAATTACATTGTTTGCCAACTGTAAAATGGACGGATTATAGAGGCGCGGAGGATTAGACTTCCGGAGTACGCCTCAAGCCTGTCGGGCTGTGGGCAGGGAATGCAAGAATGCCAACCTAGAAGACACGGAGTAAGGTCAGAGGGGAGGGCGAAGTCAATGATCCGTCTATACTTCGTCGCCAGTGAAAATTGTCCTGCGCTCTATAGATACACGCACTGGAGTAGGTACGACGGTTTACGCGACCATACGAGACGGTTACGCTTATACGTGCTCGTAATACGTTTTATCTTACGTAAGTTATTATATACACGGTGTATCCACCATACAAATATTGCCGTGGCGCTTCCTCTCGCTTGGTGCCAGGAACGTATTTCTTATTGTTTTTCGTCAAGCCCCGCGTTCCTGTAGAGCATGTCTAATGCACGGCCATACTAGCCATATTATGTGTGTGGGGGGGGAGTGGGAGTATATACATGAATGATGCATGCTCAATGCGTACCTCATCAAACGTGCAAGCGATATTTTCACGGTTGATAATACAGAGACTACTATATATGTAGAGGGTCCAGAAATTCAATGTGTTGTTTTCTTAAGGTTGATAAACAATGCGATGCTTAGAAAACGACACGTGGCTTTCTTTAATATCACGTAAATGTATGCTAAAATAGAATAATAAATTCTGTTTTGGTAGCAAGCAATATTCGACTGCAAACAGAGTTACTAGCGATAAAAGCACTAACCGAAGTTGGCCGCAAATGAGTGATACCATCGATAAGAGCTGTGTGTCATTATTAAAAAAACAAAATGAAAATTAATTTAACAACATTGTTGTTAACATCGTGAGCTTTCCACTCTTTTATTTGTTTAATAAGGCCATACCGAATCGATTAACGGAATCGTCCATTCGCATCCAACCTCAGCTGATGGGTTTGTCGCAAATAATCCTGTATAGTTGGCCCACGTGGTTAGTATCTCCAATTCAACTTGACCATTTTTTTATTTCTCTAGTGTTTTTTAAAAATCAGAATATGCCCAAACTTGTGTGAAGTTAGCCCAGCACTTTTCGAATTTTTTAATTTTGATAATTGTGCTGAATTGTGCTAATTTGTGCCGTTAACTCGAAGCCGATAACTTTAACAGTTTTCGATAAAATTTAAAAAATTTTCTGGTAGTCCTTCGCTTGTGCTACTCCATAAAAGCCATGAAAATCAGAATTTCGAAAAACTAAATGTTGTGCTGTGTTGTGCTGCGCGAGCACAAGATTCCCTTATGGCAAAACCTTCTCAGAACAACACTTCAATTTTTTATTTTGATCAATTTGAGCGAGGTTAAATATTAATGTCAATTTTATTTGATTTTGTCTATTTTTCAGTGGTTATTGCCAATTTTGCCCTGTCTTCAAATTAAGCTCGCGTAGCACAACATAGCACACTCTTGGTTTTTCAAAATTAGCCTTCTTTTACTTTTGAATCAACGGATACAGGTATCGCGTATGGAACATTGACAAATATTGCTCTGAGAAGGTTTTAACATAAGGGAAACTTGTTGTGCTCGCGCAGCAAAACACAGCACAACATTTAGTTTACTAAAACTCTGGTTTTCACGGTTTCGGAGTAACGCAAAAATGCAACCCTCACGGAATACCGTGAAGGGTTGCTCTGAGAAGGTTTTGCCATAAGGGAAACTTGCTGTTCTCGCGTAGCACAACACAGCACAACATTTAGTTTTTCGAAATTCTGATTTTCACGGCTCTTATGGAGTAGCACTAGCGAAGGACTACAACAATTTTTCAATTTTTTCGGAAACCGTTAAAGTTATCGATTTCGGATTAACGGCGAAAGTTAGCACAAATGTAGCACAATTCAGCATAATTTCCAAAAATAAAAAATTCGAAAAGTGCTGGGCTAACTTCCCACAGGTTATGCCCAAACGAATGGCAATAATGAAATTTTCGAAGAAAAAAAATGAATAACCCAATAATAACAATATAAATATAAACATAAGAATGCAAGACATTACCACGGGTCACGCCAAACTAAATTCCTAGCACGATTATAATTTTGTTGAAAGTTGTAGTTGAAAGGCGACAAAACACAGAAGAAACCGATTAACCCATCAACGATTGGCTTAACCCCGCAGAAACAGTCAGACGTCAACGAGGGGGTAGCAGCTGGTCAGTTCTTCCAGCAAAGACCAAAATAAAAAAGATTGACAGAGATTTGTATTTTGCTTGCGATTGATTATTATCAGTTGCAAATTATCCCTCTTCACTGAAGGAAAAACTTTGAAACCCCGTATCACGCAAGAAAAAAAACATAAGAAAATAATACAAAACGCCAAAGTAAAACACTCGGAGTACCTAAAAGCGGAGACGAGGGATGTATTAAAAAAAGGAAAGTCGATGAACGCCACAGTATTGCTAGCGAAAGCTCCTTTGAAAAATAATGAATGGACTTTAAGCCCAAGCGCGTTTGCCAAGTCCACTTTAAGTGAAAAGCGGTCTTTTATGTGTGGATCCAACGTATTTTCCTAGCCAACAAGAGGAGTCGTAAGATTTGGAAAAAAAAACATTAAAACATATCAAAAGAGTATGTTGCATCCAAAGTACAAAGAAAAAATAATCTAGATCTGATCCTATGTCAATAATTCCTGATGTGAACTGCTAGCTCAACTTCAGGCACATAAGAATCCCCCCTCCCCTCTCCCTCACTCTTTCGCCACTTAGTCCTTCGTTCTCTCCAGAGTCCCGTCTTACTCTCTTCCCTCTATACTGTCGCTATACATGTCTCGTTTTAAACCCCATTCCATTGCACAATCCTCACGTTCCACGATACCACATGTCAACAACAACGTGCGCCGCGTATTTAACCTTTAACGGTATTCCGTGAGGGTTGCATTTTTGCGCTGCTCCGAAATAATGAAAACCAGATTTCCGAAAAACTAAAAGTTGTAATGTGTTGTGATACGCGAGCAAAACAAGTTTCCCTTATGGCAAAACCTTCTCAGAGCAACCCTCCACGGTATTCCGTCAGGGTTGCATTTTTGCGCTGTTCCGAAATCATGAAAATGAGATTTTCGAAAAACTAAAAGTTGTGCTACGCGAGTACAAGTTTCCCTTATAGACAAACCTTCTCAGAGCAACCCTCCACGGTATTCCGTCAGGGTTGCATTTTTGCGCTGTTCCGAAATCATGAAAATGAG
>JAYRCB010000497.1:536811-549224 GCA_036026315.1 Trachelus stipa
ATTTTCGAAAAACTAAAAGTTGTGCTACGCGAGCAAAACAAGTTTCCCTTATGGCAAAACCTTCTCAGAGCAACCTTTCACGGTATTCCGTGAGGGTTGCATTTTTGCGTTACTCCGAAACCGTGAAAATGAGATTTTCGAAAAACTAAAAGTTGTGCTACGCGAGCACAACAAGTTTCCCTTATAGCAAAACCTTCTCAGAGCAACCCTTCGTAGTGTTTTTTCAATTTTTTATTTTGATCAATTTGAACGAGGTTAAATATTAATGCCAATTTTATTTGATTTTGTCTATTTTTGTGTTAATGCCAATTTTGGCCTCTCTTCAAATGAAGCTCGCGTAGCACAACATTTAGCTTTTCGAAATTCTGGTTTTCACGGCTTTTATGGAGTAGCACAAACGAAGGACTATCACAAAAATTATTCAATTTTTTCAAAAATCGTAAGAGTTATCGACTTTGGACCGACGGCACAAGTTTACACAAATGTAGCACAACTCGGCACAATTTTCAAAAATAAAAAATTCAAAAAGCGCTGGGCTAACTTTACACACGTTGTGTATCGGCGTTTTCTTCTCGCAATGATCCAACGTAAAGGACCATCTTTATTTTCTGTTTCCTATTGAAACGTCACGGGTATTCACGTGCACTGTAGAGATCATATCATTGATCGGCATCCGTCTGTTCTATCGCTCTTTTTATCTGACTTTCTTATCCCATGAGTAACAATGGATTTTTTATTGCGAAGACACGTAGGAAAACAATTTATGAATTTCATGACGAGACTGAACAGATCAACCATATTTTCCTCCATTTCTTTACCTCGTGACTAACCCGTCAAGTCGCACCGGAATATATTTGTTACGGCTCGTCCGAATCCCGGACCGGTTCCACCTATGTATTTTTTTCTGCTGTTTTTCTCGATAGAGAGACTCCCAGTCGATGGATTCCCTCTCATTTTGAACTTGATTTTATTTTCGGACACGCATCGCTGCTGTCTACGGTCACACAGGGTCACTGCATGCTCCATATATGTACAGTCATCGAAAGTTGTTCGATATTAATTGTGTATTATTGAGTATCGTCGGTACTACCTGTCATGTGGTTCAAACTTGCTTCAAGGACTAAAGAGAAAATTACGGTTGCCCTTTTATCTTATTATAACGATTCGATGCAGAATATATGGGTAGTTTGAAAATGGGATTTGATCGAGGACGTCTCGACGTCGTTAAGACCGAGCGAAATGTCATTGAACCGAGACCAGACAGCCAACAGCGCCAACCAACTCCAGTGTCTCTTTGGGGAACTGTAAGGACGGAAAAACATAGAAAAGAGGTTAAAAATAGAATAGGTCAAGATTAAAGTTTAGCAGTCTAGGATCTTGTTTACGACTTACAATTTCGCCACAGATCACGCATGTGACATAATGAAAACTCGAAGATATCGTAAATCGTAAACGTGTAAATGAAATATTTATAATCCAACGAAACCCATAGGATATATCATTCGCGATCTGTCGGTTAAGTCGCTATGCGTAATAAAAAATAAGACTAATACATTTCTGATGAAAATTTCACTTTACCACCATCTTGGGATTTCTCACCAAGCAAAAATTGCAATTCTCTATTATCCGTGCCAGTTTCGAAATTTCGATAAATGCGAAAAACCGCAAGGTAAGTCTCTACGGATCGATAGTTCCTTCAGTTATGTCTCAATTAAAACGCAAAAGAGATCTTTCAGTTTCTATTATTACCTATCTCGACCTGGAATACCTAAATAAATTTTCGCTGTGGCACTTTTCTCCTCGACGTTTTAATATCGTATTTTTGAACTTCAAACCGTATATCTACAATAATAATTTATACACGTCTGATGGAGCGTCGGCCTTCTCAATTCTCACACGTCACAAGCAATTCGGTATTGACGATTAGAATAAACAGACTAAAAATATATCAACCCGACCTCGATGACAGAGCAGATATTAATTTCAAAGGTCAAACAAGAAATAATCATCCTAGAGCTAGATTTATTTAATATGAATATTTTTTTTTAATTTGTTAAATTACCATGATCGGTCCACAAGTTACATGTGCTTTTTTTTGACAGATGGAAAACAATCAAGTCTCCAGCAAGTCACACGTGTCACTGCACAAAATGTTTTTCACAGAAGTACGCACGGTTTCGGTTTTCGTCAAAAAAGAAAAACATAAAACTCGTGATCGAAATACATATCACCTAGCTCGATCTGAACATCACAAACCTCTGGGTCGTATTATCCAGCAGCACCAGTTGAAAAGACAGGTAACGAAATTGTTGGAAACAAGAGGTGAAAGGGTCAGGGAAACTCGGCTAATTTCAACACTCGATACCCTTCTAGTTAGTAGCGAGCGAGAAATCGAGAAGCAATTTCCGGTTACTGGTCTACGTTAACGACCGATGAAACCTTGCTGTACAAGATCCGAATATCAGTCGACATAACCTATAACGATTGTTGTACCAAGATCGGTTCCACGTTCAATTCCATCCTGTCATAATGGTACTTACTTTCTCTCCTGCCTACAGCGCTGCTACGACACTTCGCTAACGATGGTAACAATTCCAAACCAAATAAAAAATTTCGTTTATTTCTTGGAAACGCCAACATACGTACACTAGGATCAAATTCTGTGAACCCACAAACTGTATGCCTAATAACCAAGAGGACAACTGTACCCAAGGAACTTGGGTTTAGTAGGCAGGATAGCTATAAAGTTTAGTTAGCTGCAGAGTAACCACGTAGACTTTAAGCTGGTTGATCAGTCAAATAGGCAACCACAGTCTCCAATAAACTATAGTCTGTTCACGATTTCAATCAATTTTTTATCATATCAAACACCAACATTTGCATACCAAGATCAAATTCGGTTCAGCTATGGCCTGTATGCTCAACGACCAAGAGGAAACAACTTTATCCAAGGAAGTTAGGTCTAGTAGGTAGGGTAGGTAGACAGTTTAGTTAGCTGCAGGGTAACCAGATAGACTTCAAGCTGGCTAATCACCTATATAGCCAACGTTAGTCTTCCAACTAGTCTTTAAACACCTATAGTCTGTTCACGATTGCAATAATTTTTGGACAGTTCAAAAGTAACAGTCTCCAGCAAGTCACACGTGAGCTCTGGATACAATTTTTACAATTCGTCATGAGTATGTATTTGAATTGAAATTTAATTTTTATATTTTAATATATATACGTATGTGTGTATATATATATACATATATATATCTTATTCCGTAGAAAAACTACCTGTCACTTGCTAAGGATTGCAATGTCTGCCAATTGTGAAATAAACAAAAAATATATATATTCAACTTGTGAATCGACTATAGATACGTATAGCTCAAGCTATCCTGTTAGCCAGCACAGCTTCCTCTACCTACGATACCTTAGCTAGCTGACTTGTTTGACTCGGGGGCCAGGCTGACTGAACTAGCTGACTAGCCAGTCAGCCATCCGTTACAGTCTACAGCGTACTACGAGGAAAGCATTGGCCGGTTTGCTTCTAGGCGACTTCAAGGCTAACCGTTCGGCTCTTGTACAGTCTCTCAAATAACATAGGACCGTTATAAGACGCAACGAACTGAAAAGACGGAGACGAGAAGCAACCCGAGTCCTTACGACTCACATCAGACTCAAAGTATACATAAAGTTAAAGTAGCTACCTGAAATTTCATGACAGTTCTGTTTCTCACTATAAAAAAAAAACTATCGTTTGTATCAAGAAGAACGACGAAAGAATAATTACTACCAAAATCACGGAAAAATATAAATAACGATTTTTAAACAATATCCTTGGCTCGTTTCATGTTAATCATTCGTAGCTCGTATATTAAAGAAAACAGTGACTCTTATAATACTCTATGATACAGTACATCATTAGATAATCGCAATTCGATTCCTACGGGGCTGTTTATCCCTTTGGAGATATTCGTATACAGTATACAGATTATACGTCATTATACAATTACAGGGAAACCTGACGCGGTTTACCCCATTAACGACTATTATGTTATTTTTGTATGCTACGATTGCTTAATAAGAATAAAATGAAACACGATATTGTCTTTCGCGTCAGCATTCGCGCGACATTTCCTATTGCATTCAAGAAATGCGGCCATTTTCTTACAATTACGTGGACAACTTCCATCGTAAAACTAAAGGCACCCGTGTCCCGTACACGCACATACAGAAGATAATACAGATTCGAAAAACGATACGCATATATGTACGTTATACAAAGTAAAAATATAACGTCTTGATAAGAGTATCCCAGTGCGTACATAACATAGAGAAGGGAAAAAAGAGTCTTAAATTCAAACAAGAGCTTTTCACAATTGTCTAAGAACCCGAAAAAGAAAAAATATTGTGTATGTGAAGGAAAATAAAAAAAAACAGATCAGAAACGGTACATGGTTTCGTTAAATAAACTATATCTTATAGAAAGGTAGACTCGGCCGAGAGGGAGTTAGAAAATCGAGCTACAAAAGACAAGGAAATTGAGAGGGGGGACCGGTACGATAAAGAAAAAAGTCAAGGTATAGAAAAGGAGAGCGAGAAACACGTTTCCATTCTCCTTGCCGAACCTCATGGAACGTCGCGGCGAGCCGAGTATGCATACAGCACAGTGAGTACAGTCACTTATGAAATAAGGATTTGTTGGTTCGACTGTACCTGAAATGCACGTAGTTTCTCATTGTATAGGTAGTAGGTCCCATATGATGGTCTGGGCCTGACTATCCGATACCGCCATCTGCAGGTATTGCGGCGAAGCTTGCTTAGGCAAAGAGCAAGAGGAGCGTCACGCCGAACGAACCCGAGTATTTCCGAAGACCAAAATAGGGCACGAAGGGACTCGTCGAATGTCAAAGCTCTGTGAGGACGCCACCTTACGTTATTCTCGCGACTGACGGAAAAGATCCTAAGTAAATATTATTGAGGGTATGGAGAAATAGATGCGTACTGATTAAAAATTACAAGTGAAAGTTAAAGTGAAACGTGCGCAGTTCCTCGAAACATGACGTTAAAAAAAAATACAAAATAAATAAAGCTAAAAACTACAGCAACGCTAAGGGCGGGTGGTTATGAAGCATATATTTTTTTATATTTAAATGACAAGAACCGTATCAATTGACTTCATTTGTACATTAGTAAAAACAACGTTCCTTTAAATTCACTAAAAATAAAACTAGTGACACCAGCTTGTCATAATTTTCAGGAATATCAGCTAGCAATGATAATGACTCTGCCAGAGGGAACACAAGTAACTAAGAGAGCGCTGACAGGAAACTACAGCGAGAGATAGTTTGCTCTGTAGAAGAGCAGGGAATGACACTATAGGTTAGAAGATTGAGGAGAGAGCGAAGAGCAAAAAGAGGAGGAGTAAATAAGATAAAAGAGTGTTCTCATCCTCCTCGTCTTCCTGGTCTTCTCTCATTTCCGCGACTCGGTCGGAATGCGATTGTCAGTCTATTTTAAAAGTGGACAAAAAGATTAAAAAAATTCATACAGCATCCTGCGACTTGATCTTCGCGAGCAACAGTTTCCGTAAGGGCATACGATTATAAAACAGTGGCGCCATCCTAGGCCCAAATTTGGAACAGTCGCTTCCATTACAAATCATAGCTCCGCAGAGAGGCTATTACTACATATACATACGCTTGACGTATATATACGCCTGTATAATAACGTAATCATGTAACTAAGAAAGAATACAGATAAATATCTTATTTATACATGGATAGCGTTTAATCTGTACGACGCAACGTTCTCTGGACGCGTGGTTAAAGTTTTCTCTCAAGAAATAAGTATGGCGTCCCTATACGTGATGTCACTATGCATTCCAGCTATCTTAGTAACAGCACGGAACACAGAAGGCATTGATGCATTGAGAGAGTTAGAGGCAACGAAAAATTATTCGGTAAGACGTTGAAAAGAGTTAAATATTGCGAAGGCGTTACAGTATCATTCCACGATGCAAGAATGCATGCAAAGAATTGTATGAATTTTCTGACACGAGACTAAACAATTTCGAGAACTCATTAACGAACCGTGGAAAGTAACGCCAGTACATAGGAGCACGCGATAAAAATATTCTCAGGTGATTTTCAATCCAGCTACAATTAACGTACGTACATATATCTCAGGTCAAGCGACACGTAATCACGCCAAGAACATTCCATTAACCTGACTCCTAATGATGACTGAACACATTATAATTGACACAATCAATTATATCTTCGACTTACCGATACGACTGGATGATGTGTCGAATGCGTCCTGATGTAGCCAGAGATTCCAAAATTAAATACACTATTAATTAACGTGGCCTAGTATGATTTAAGCCTCGTAGATTATGTGGAGGATAGCGCACAAATAGCAGCATTGAGATGAATGCACAATGAACGAGGTAAAATAAAAATTTGTACTAATCCAAAGTACGTATTTCTCGCACGGAAAATAAAACTGAAAAAGACACTTTCTCAAAATAATCCATCAATTACAAAACAGGCAACATTGGCCAGGCATAACGTGCTCACGAGAATGAACGACACCAGCAGGAAAAAAAGGAACGCACAGGATCGAGAGATTTTTCACACGCGACGCTCTGTGCGTTGAAGCGGACCGAGGCAAGTCGTTCTTAAAACAATCTTCAAATACAGTACACTCGCGAACACATCACGTTTTTTGACAAGTGTGCAATCCTTATATCCTTTAGTATGTAAAGAAAAACAAGATCTATCACGATCTGATACTCGTGTTAAAGCAAAAGAAGATTGCAAGAGATAAACAACATCGAGGACGGAACGACGCTACACATGCGGTCGTACGATCGCGACTGGCCAGCATGAAAACTAGTTCCTCTGCTTCGCCCCACTCTAGAGGCTCAGACTTTTTTTACCCCTCTCCTGCCTCCACGCACTGCTGATCCAGACTAACCTCCTACTACCCATTCCCCGCCCCACCCTATCCACCAGAAACAACCTCCCCACTCTCAGACCACTCACCCTTAACCACTTGGGATACTACGAAGAAGACTGTCACGCTCTTCGTCCATTCTAACCCAACTAACGCCATCTGAACTATTCTACCTTGAAACTTACCCTATCTGAAATACCCCGCCCCCCTCCCCCTTACGCATACAGTTTTTCCTGCCCCCCTTCGCCCCAACCCTCACTCCTTAGTTTAGTAAAGGCCCCATACCCCGCTCATCCGACACGGTATCGCCAAACGGACGCAATTTTCTCGATATCCGCAGCAGCCAGAGATCTGACTATATGTACAGATCAATTCTATAGATTGTTCATGTATGCACGTATGTGCCTTATACATTCTCTTTCATCAGCTCGAGTGTGCATTGCGTATATTACGTTGGGCTGCGTTAACGGCAACTGCGTTTCTTCATGCATCAGGTATACCTTGGGTCACATAGGTTTGAAGACTTGTTTACCTAATGCTCATCATCGCACGCTAATCCTTGAATGTTTATTGCGTGTTTGTAAAATAATTTTTATTTGAAGTTAATTTTGAATTTCAGTCAGAAGTTGGGTTCTCAGATCGGTAGATGGATGAAGTTGTAGGCGAGGTGCCGATGGTTGTATAATAAGACAGCAGTGGCTTACGAAAGGAGTCAAAGAGAATGGCACTTTGTGTAGGACTACGCGATACGTGTATAGATACATACGTAGGTCGCAAGCAAGGCTCATGACGTCGTATAGCGTCTCTTTGCAGACTGCGTGACGCTTCGCTGTATTATAAGGGCGTGGCATATGAGACGAACGCTTGCCTGGGCCTTGTTGTTAATTTTGAATAGTCAAAAGACGAGCAGATAAGCCATCCTTGGATAAATCTGTCGCTCTGAACCTTTACGACGCTCGTCAGAGCGGCGCCGGAACACTCATTACTTACTGTAGGTATGCTAGCTAAATTCTTGTGTAGGGTAATCGACCTGGTACTCGTTTTCCTGGTCTAACTGGTAAAAAAAAATAGAACATGAGTCTACGACGTTATTTACATTTGAAGATTTTCTCAAAGTGATTTTCATATTGAATTTTTAAAATTATTGGCATTGGACGAAATCAAGAACCTATTTTTACCTTTTAGTGAGTTCTAATTTGATCCTGGTTCTATAGTTATGTAGTGACTGGTGAGGATGAAATAGGTCGTCTTGCTCTGCGTGGAATTATATCAATCAACTGTAAAGCCAGGAGGCAGGGTAGTGGCGCGTAACCTGTTCTCATTTTTATTGTACGCTTCGGGTTTCGATGCAGGTGAGCTTGAGCCAAAGCCGCGCCTCACTACAGCCATGCGTTTCTTGTAAAACGGATAGGGACAGGTTAACCTTCGACTTGAGAATCTAACGTGTTTAAGGTTAACCCTGCACTTGATTTGTCATAAAAGCATTTATATTTTTTAAGTGACAGAAAGTTTTTTATGGATATTGTGGTTGCGATGCTGTGAAAATGCAAATACATTTCCACAAGGTTTTCATTTTGATAATTATAATCAACAGATAGCTGAATTTCGTAGATAGTTCATTTTGAACAATTACTTGTCGAATAATTAATTAACAGTAATTGGAATACCAAATTTGTTTGACCGGGGAAATATATTAACCAGGCACTCTTGTAACGTGCTTTCGACACTTGTCAGAGAGTGAGGCATTACTGATTATGAGTAGGGCCATCTGTTAGTCGCAATGGAAGTGACATGTTAATTCCATAGTAACTGTAGTGACCGACAATGCCGACTGCAGATTAAGTTTGGTATGCAAATGATTTTTTCTTTCATAATTCACTTACAGGCCGATTCACACATTTCAGTGCCGTATCCTTACCGTGCACTGACGTAAAAAATTATTTCATTTCATAGTAGGACTGTTCTCACATTTCAGTGTCCATTTCAGTGACCTACCGTCCGTGTCAGTATCCGTGCCCGCACAACCGTCGGGAAGTTAGCGCGGGAAAATCAAAATTTATATGTTTATAATGCCTAAAAAATTGCTCCTTAAATGCTCCACATGTTTCCGTAATTGCTCCATTGCTACTGTGCAGTGATTAATAAATATTCATTAAAACAATAAATTTTTATTTTTATTGAAATTCCAAATTATTGGAAAGAACTACTCATGGGAGGCAATGTGCGAACGAGTGTTCTATGAACGTTCAGCTCACAGTATAATTTGTTCTTGACGACGTCATTCAATTTACTAGTTACGCTGTCACCTTTTGTCTTACTTATTAGCCCCATGTCAAATAAAGTCACGTTCCATTTATATTAATTATATTATTTACTTGCCTAATACTGCGTCAATACAAATATCCAAGCAGATTTTCAAATGAGTTTCTTGATGAATTAATTGCTCCCGATTTGCTCCCAATTGTTCCGCGATTAGTTTTTTATTTAATTAAAGCATCTTTAAATAATAAGTAAAATTTGATTTTCACTTTGCTCGATTACAAACGTGAACAATATGATTGGTTTGCGAACACGTCTACGACTGCTGCGTTCGAAGATCAGCCGAGAGTGCGCGAGCATCGTTGTCTCGGTTCATTTTCGAACACATTTGGTCAATTCCTTTAAATCAGTATTAACTAAATTGGTTCCAAACCGCCATGTAAATGTAGTTTAAGGCCCTTTTTTCTTCAGCGCGCTTCAATGCATAAACTCCGTTTATCTTTAAAATACAAGTGTTTGATCGGGTAACAGCACAATTAAACCGAGTTTATGCATTGAACCGCGATGAAGAAAAGCGGGCGTAACACAGGCACTTACACTTCCAAGAAATATTTGGGATTTATCAGTTCCTTTAGATGAGTAATAATTAACTCGGAATAAGACCGTGTAAACGTGATCGATGACTAAAATTGCACGACGATTTTATTTCGGTTATGATTTTACCAAAAGATAACCCTCGGTTACCTGACGAAATTACATGTTTAAACACGTTAAGGCATTGATTCAGCCTAACCATTAGAGTGACTTATTTTGCAACGAGATTTTTCCGTACTGCGATTCCTGGTGATTTTTCTTACTCGTGCGGTGTATATTCCATTGTGAAAATGGATAATGCCTCTTACTCTAATTCAGAGCCTAATAGTTATCATCATGAAGATATAATGGCACGGGATTGGAAAGTTTAGCTATACCTGGGCTAAAAAAATCATTAAGCTATATTTCAATAACAAAACAATCTAAACAAGAAACAGGTTACATTATACAATTCTGTGCTAATAGTACGAGTACCATCGTATCTCTGTTACTTATGTACATACATTGAGTGAGACACAACTCAAAATTACAATGCATATAAGTGTTATATAGTTTCACTTGCTAGTTTCAATTGCAAAAATTGCAATTTTTTATAATCTCAGTATAGATAATTCTGTTGCTGAAGACGTTAGTGAGAATTGCAGCTTTATGAATTGAATTTTAATATGTGAATTGATTTATTATATGGTAATTTGCTTGATACTTATTTCTTTATAGTAGTGCAATTAATATTGTGCAACTGCATTTAAATTACTTGTAATTACATGGTTGTTCAATGCTGTATGAATTGTAGTTACTCTTAATGTTATGCTATCACAAATCTCTGAAAATTTGTATAAGTTGTCTGTCATAAAAAATATAAGAAACATGTAGTATAATGGTGTAAGTAATAGTGTAAAAATTGCCCCGCCAATATTTTAATGTGTGAAATGTCATTACCTGTCACCTGTCATTATCAACTCTATAGACGAGGCCATTATCAATATCGTTAGAGAAATGAAATTTCTCTACGATAAAAGTCATGATGACTTTAAAAATGAAGTAATGATTTACTTATCTATATGAATAAACGCATACACATTTTTAAAAATATTTATATATTGACAAATAATGACAGGTGACAGGTAATGACATTTCACGTATGAAAATATTGGCGGTGCAATTGTTTTTTTCACATAAGCCGTTACGGTGCACGGAACGGGGCATGCTCGATGTTACTCATCACGTTACGTGCTCCGTGAAATCCTTATCGACCCTAGAAACCGCTTCCGTACCGTTGCTATGTCCGAGACGTAGCCAAAATCGTAGAGACTTAGTAAACGCTCGGATTTAAACACGATTTTCTCCTTCTTCATTGGAGGATCCAATGGAACTAGGTAAATATACAATTGAATATCGCGCCATTTATATGTTCCGTTGCATTGTAGAATGGCCTTTAATTATTTTATACTATTGTGAAAGCAGCCTTATATTAACTGGAAATTCTGTGTGAACGGTAGTTTCACGTACAAAATGTATTTGATTGTGTTGTGTATTCGTAAATTACCAATACCATCCAGAGTACAAATGGGTAAGGAAGGCAAAACAGTCAGCACTATCTGTCGTGTAAAAAAGTAGATGGACGTGCGAAAAAGAAGAAGACGAGGACGACGACGACGACGACCACCACCACGGAACTGAAATAAAATCGTCTCGCTCGCCATCTCAATACGCCCTGATCTCGTACATTAATCGTATTGAACTTGGTGGCAATCGCTTCAGAACCCTCAATTCCTACAGTGAATGTATCTATAACGTTTCCTCATATATAGCGGTTCATAAGATATTTCGTTCCAAACACAGGTATAACGAGTTGACTCGAGTAAAGAGTCTCGGCGAGCTGCGCCCTTTACAGCCGATTGCCTGTACTTGGCGCGAGTCTCGACCGAGTCTCTTGATGGTAAGCTGCAACTCGATCAAGCTAAGCATCAGTGTAGTTGCGTCGCTTTTACAAGACGTTCGAGTTGATCTTTTCATTTCGAGACGGACACGGTACTGAAATATACGAACGTTCCGCACTGATGCAGACGAATACGGAACGGACCGGGACGAATACGGCACTGAAATGTGTGAATCGGCCTTAAGGCTCCTCCGAATCCAGATCGGAAGTAAGAAATATGAATATGAATAACATATACAGTAACGTCCAATTGAAGTGCAACACTTGAATTTTTTTATATTTCTGTGAAAGTATGACCGATTTCGAAGAACCAAAGACATATTTTTTAGGAAATTTCCTTCCCGTTCGAATGGTAAAGGTTTTAATCCGATTGGATACAAAATGGCCGAATGGCAGCGGTTGGAGTGAAATAGTGCATTTTGGGACTTTTTGAAAAGTGTGAGAACTAGTAGTTCCGGAAGGAAATTCATATTTATAATTATGGCACAGAAAGAGCACTCTTCGGCATTAAAAAAACACCCCCACTGAATCTCTGTAGCATCACTCTAGGGAGAGCTACACCCCCTTGAAGTGAAAACACTCAATTGGCCATAACATCCGAACGCGCCGGCCAATCTGGTCCAATTTCTGCGTGATATCATCTTTAACAATACTGCAGATTCTCACAAAATTA
>JAYRCB010000497.1:549324-567043 GCA_036026315.1 Trachelus stipa
AGAAACTGGACCAGATTGGCCGGCGCGTTCGGAAGTTATGGCCAATTAAGTGTTTTCACTTCAAGGGGGTGTAGCTCTCCCTAGAGTGATGCTACAGATATTCAATGGGGGTGTTTTTTTGATGCCGAAGAGTGCTCTTTCTGTGCCATAATTATAAATATGAATTTCCTTCCGGAACTACTAGTTCTCGCACTTTCCAAAAAGTCCCAAAATGCACTATTTCACTCCAACCCCTGCCATTCGGCCATTTTGTATCCGATCGGGATAAAACCTTTACCATTCGAATAGAAAGGAAATTTCCTAAGAAATATGTCTTTGGTTTTTCGATATAGGCCATAATTTCACAGAAATGTAGAAAAATTCAAGTGTTGCACTTCAATTGGACGTTACGTATACGGACAAGTTCTACACGGAATAACTGTGCACGGAAGAATTCTACACGGTACTTAATAGTAAAATAATAACTCTAGACGGTGAATTTTTCATCTTTTCCAGCCGTCTTACATATTTCAATCGTAAACCTGTAACGGAATGTGTTTTCCGTCCTTCTGCCGACATCTGCTGTCCATTATTGTGTTAAAAATATGGTAAACGTGTAATAGACTCGTATGTTAAGGAGGTTGAAGCGCTTGACGACGGTCGAATCAGTGCTAAATTTTAGTAATCGATTTTCCTTCAAATCCGATTATGTCCTTCAAAGGACATAACTTTAGTGTCCCCTTCCGATTTTGATGAAACTGAACTATGTTTTAGCGTATGAAAATCTAAGAGACACGTGTTTTTTTATCAGCGGAAAAATGATTTTAGGGGGTGAAATCAACCCCCAAAGTTCGACACGTCGAGGGGTGGTAATGCAGCTTCACCTAGAAGGGATCGACCGATTTCAATGAAACAAAAACTAAAATGTTTCTCATCTTGAGTAATATAAAGTGCACCTAGACATTAAAAAAAATTGTCCCTTGAGGAGGTGAACCACCCCTTGGTTATTATTTTTTTCACCCTATTTAAAGAACTTACGATTGGAATTTAATGAAACACATATAATTTGAAAGAGGAAGTAAAATTAATGTTTACATGTTTTTGCTTTTTTGCGGAAAGTCACGTTTAAGGGGGGTAAACCGCCCCCTGCGTACCGATGCATGAATTCCCATATAGGACCACTTCTCGCACATTTTAAAAGTGTAAATTAATTTAAAACATTCTCATTAGTGACAGTCGATAAACAATAAATGAATATTAACGTATTACCCGTAATTAAGGGGGTAAGTTTATTTAAAAGTTGAAGATCAATTAATTTAATTGTTCTCCCACTCTGCAGACTTCCGCCTCGAGGTAAGTACGGTAGCTAGTACACCATACTACCAGTTTTTATTGTTTTATATGTGAAACATTATTTATTAATAGTCGAGAAATTACTTTTTATTTCTCGTAGCAAGTAGCACATATAACTAGTAATCGTCGTTCGAGTACTGCGTTTTAATAAATCGTCGACAAAGTTGTTGTGATCCAGGGGTGATTCATTTGTTAATGATACACCTTTTGAAACAGGTAAGAAACGAGAAAGACGCAATAACAGTATTTTTCATACTGGCAATTTTAGGCAATGCTTTTCTTATCACTTGTACAACGGGAGAAATTCAACCACTTGATGTATTTGGATTCCGCATATGGAAAAATTTTGTACGACACTTTTCAGATAGTGTACTGTTATTGAATTTTGATATCAATTTACGCTTAAGGAATAATGTAATTAAATTACAATCTCTTACACATAATCAACTGTCATCTCCGAGGTATACGAACCTTTTCAAATATGCATGGTTCAAAAGCAATTACATAATCAAAAAACCAGAAGAATTTGAAAATCCTGTGGATTTTGGTTCCGGTCAATCTTCTCAAACACACTGTGAAATACCCAGGTGTAATAATGTTGCTATTATAAAATGCGCATGGTGCAAAAAATCTTTATGTTTGCAGCATTTTTTCGATGATTTTCATTTCCGTACGAATTTCGAACCATGATTGCTATAAATCATAACAGCAATGTATAGTTATTAAGAATATTCATGTAAAAATGCTTAAGCAACCAGAAAATAAAATATAACTTGCGTTAAAAAAATTAATCAAGAAAAAGAATTGTAAAACAATTTTTAAAATAACTTGATTTACACTCACTAACGATGGGCGAAATGTTAAAATAGTCTTTTATTTACCAATGTGAAGCGATATTTATATCTGTTTCCCGCGTCCGTAAGACGAGAGTCGTTCGGCGAGCGGCAAACGATAGCGACGCCGAGCTACGCGTCGTGGAGAAGGAACGAGTGGCGAGCCAGGAGAAGGGACAGAGGCAGGAGAATTTCGTTAATATTCACTTATTGTTTATCGACTGTCAGTAACGATAATATTTAAAATTAATTTACATTCACAATTTATTAATTAAAAATTAATAATATTTAAATTTAACTGAAAATTGCGCAAGAAGTGGTCCTATATGGAAGTCCATGTATCGGTATGCAGGGGGTAGGTATAAAGGGGGTAGTTTACCCCCTTAATTAGGGGTAAAACGTTAATATTCATTTATTGTTTATCGACTGTCACTAACGAGAATATTTTTAATTAATTTAAACTTTTAAATTGCGCGAAAAGTAGTCCTATATGGGAATTCATGCATCGGTACGCAGGGGGTGGTTTACCCCCTTATGACTTTCCGCAAAAAAGCAAAAACATGTAAACATTAATTTTACTTCCTCTTTCAAGTGATACGTGTTTCATTAAATTCCAATCGTAAGTTTTTTAAATAGGGTAAAAAAGAATAATCAAGGGGTGATTCACCCCCTCAAGGGACAATTTTTTTAATGTCTAGGTGCACCTTACATTACTCGCGATGAGGAACATTTTAGTTTTTGTTTCATTGAAATTGGTCGATTCCTTCTAGGTGAAACTGCATTACCACCCCTCGATATGTTGAACTTTGGGGGTTGATTTCACCCCCCAAAACCGTTTATGCGCCGATAAAAAAACACGTGTCTTTTAGATTTTCATACGCTACAACATAGTTCAGTTTCATCAAAATCGGAGGGGGATACTGTAGTGATGTTCCTTGCCAGTGCAAAAACTTCTTCATAAGCAAATGGCTATAATTATTAAACGGTTAATATTATCAAATATCTAGGCGGTGAATTTGTAAAGGACTATTTAAAAAACGGAACAAGCCATGCCTCATTAAAATCGGAAAAACATTACGGATTATTCTTAGAAAGAATTGAAAAAATATACCTGTTTGGAAATCGATATTAATCAGGTAATATTATTGTGAATTCATCGCTATGAATGTTTCTATGGGCACTTGGTATAAAACAAATCACCCTTCACTGCAATCAATTAATTCATAAAACTTTGTAAAAACGATAAAAATATTTAGCACTGATTTGACCGGCGTGAAGCGCTCCAACTTTCTTAACGCGCATGACAGACTTAAGATAGGGACATACCAACATCTCTTTTGATGCATTTTGAAGGTAACATATCAGTCAGAATGCCTAAACGGAATGTAGATCAAAACCAACACATTTGAGGAAGCAAATTCATCCAAAGTCTTGGAATAGTTTCTATAGAGGTTGGAAAATACGTTACCTCACTTATGACGTCATCATTCAACATGGCCGGTCTGGGTCCGGAGGAGCGTTAAGTACCAGTAGGGTAAACGGCCCTATTATGGAAGCCGTTGTAGATTATGAGCTCGAGGGCATAATTTTAACTGCCATAAATACAGTTTTTGTCGAATAGTAATTCAATTATCGGATGATTAAAAAGCGTTTTTCACTTTAGATTATTGTAGAACCACACTGTTTTAAATAAGACATTTTAGAATAGAAATTGACACGTGAATAGTGCGACACGCTTCTCAGTGCCTCCGCAGCGGCACTGCTTGTCGGTGGCAGGAAGTACATGGGTGTTTCCCCACTCAAAAAGCCTGGTAGCAGAGAAGCGCTACTACAAAAATTATTTTATTAATAAACCTTAATTATTCCACTTGTGTAATAGGTCAATCTCATTCGGAAGGCTTTAACACACGCGTTGAAACCCTCAGTTTTTAGTTTGACTATATCACGCGTGAATAAATAGCAAAAATCCGACACGGCTGCTCTTCAGCGCTCTATTACTGGGCCGTTTACCGTATTTAATAATGTCAATAAATAATCTTGGACGGATAATTAAAGAGCGAAATAATAAAAAGTAAAATGGAATTAAACAAGCTCAATATATAATAGCCATTTTGTAATGTGCTTAGACATGTAATTTACATGATAATTATAGGTAATAATAAACGCACGACACGATTAATAAAGTTAAGATCACGCGTCGGAAGTGCGATGGAAGTATAAAACACTAGATGGCGCTATCGTCGAGCGATTAAGCCCATACGCGCCATTTCGAAAATTCTCTAAGACGTCCATTCATTCTCGCAGCTCTCATTCTCCCAGAAATTCAATACGCACAATTTTCACGTTCGTTCTCTCGCTAAATATATCAACTTTCTAAATATTACTTCGCTATTTTCATTTTTTTTTCCATTTTTTAAATTAACTTTACGGAAAATCGCTACAGGGATATACGTGCGAGCATCGTCTCGCGTGTAACCTAAATTATCCATTAGATTCAACACGAAATTCAAAATTGAAAGTAAAACTTCCTACTTCATGTTGTTCCTTTGGAAAATCATGGACCGTACAGATTTTACTGTGAAATCGGATGAAGCCATTTAAAAATAGCAGCACAATTCGATAAATGGAACGACGAATGATTATTGCACATAAATTGGTGGCATACGAATCAAAAAATAACGATACTACAAAATTCGCATGCTAATTCAAGTCCATTTCTTTAGATCAACAAAATCGATCACTTAAAAATTTGAATATTAAATGATATTTTTATTTCCTCTTATACGGTCGTGTCGTGTTAGATCGCAGCGCAAATCGAGCAGCCGATGGAACGATTGGATTTCATATATTTACTGAAACAAAGATTTTCAATATTTTCGCAATTTTATCTGCCCATTCTGATTTTACGATTTCGTGCCAATTATGACCAATCGTATCGATATTGTTTTCTATCGGATTGAAATCCCGATTGTCGGGTCGGTCGCTTCCATTGGCTGAGAGGCTGCGGTCTATTTACTTTTTATATTATTTATTTATTTGCTGCTTGATTTCACTTAGATTACCTGCTGAACTGCATGAAGAAAGTTTTCATCAGTGCGCGGTCATGAATTATGTACACTCTTGCGATATAAAAATACTAACAAGAAACGTATGTTCGAGGTCATTACCAATTTTGTTTGTTTCCATTTTCTAATTAACCGTTCTTTCCCGTCCCTTCACCCTAATTTCAAAACCACCATCATTCAAACACAATTTCATATCAGTTGAGAAATCCTCGTTTTTAATACTCATAATCAAGAGTTTATTTTTTTGGCAGTAATATTGTCCCTAGCTATTTTCATATGTCCAGCTTATCATCCTTCACACCTTTTTAAATTTTTATCTTCTCCCTCCTCCCCCCCCCCCCCTCTTATTTATACTTTATATCTCCTTATTCAATCTCTTACTCCTCTCTCATTATGTATATACTTATATTATTTAGAAGCACTCCTAACCCCTCCTTTTTTTTTATTTGCCATCAATAAGACACGAGTCAAATTTCGCTCCAACCACTGAGTTATCTTTTGCTTCGTTCACTGTTAAAATTATTTTTCCAATTTTTCTTTATCTCTGATTTCTATCAAATTAACAAGATTTCTTAATACCTATAGTCCAACTACTAGGGAGGGACATATGTGTATACTAATCTTATCTACCTTGAAAGATTTACTTGTTTTTGTAATCACCTTCAGTCATTGCAATATAAATTGATAAGGATGTCGACATTCAATGATAAAAATCTTCTCAAGTCTTCCAAAACCTGCTGCAGAATGAACTCTTCCTTGAATTGAACTGTCATCACAGAATTCAACCCTGAAATATCAAACATTCGTTTCACCTGATGCCAATCAACAGGCATCTAAGGATTACAAAGTGGGATCCATTGTACAATGAAGAAAATGAGCAAATAAAAAAATTCTTTTTCCAATCGACCAGTACATATTAAATGTTATAAGGATAAAACAATATAAATTGCTTCTAACTGCTTGGTACTCATTTAATATTTCTCTGTTTCCTGTTTCCACTCTTCTCATTGTACAATAGATTTACATAGATCTCTTTCTGGTAGATACGGAACAAATATAAACAGCACTGAAAGTCTATTGGAATACAAATTTATCCTAAGAAGACTCTTATCGGCTTCGATATTGGAAAACATCGTTCTACGATATCGAGTCCTTACATAACCTATACTCTATGAGATACTTGATAACACATCCTGCGCTATTAGGAAGAATCTTTACAATCTCACCGTCACAGTAATTGGCGGTTTTCTTATTATTATATCTTCTTACGTTTATTACCAAACCTTTCCTCTTAATGCCTAACTGCTTACATTGCCATATGATTTTACTTTTGGCCTTTTACCCAAACAGTGGAAAAAAATCACAAAGAAAAATAAAAAAGAAACTCAATCTTTTGCGGTAATGGTTTTAAAGAATAGAATTTCAGATGCAATAACGTATCGTGGATGAAAAAAACTCATTCTAGTGCCGCGGTTAAACGTAAATTAGAGATTCATTGTTTTTTACGTTATAATGGAAAACAAACAGATGAAGAAATATAAGCGCCTGTCGAAATGGAACGTTATCGATGCTTGAAAGTCATCGGTGGGAGGGGGGGGGGGGGGGCCTTTCTTGAACAAAATTTCACAATCTACTTTAATCTCTAAAATACAGAAAAGAATAATCTCTCTTAATAGACAGCATTGCCGAACGAGCGTTTAGAACTCGTGGCTAGTATAAAATGAATTCCGAATAATAGAAAAGCGTTTATATTGAAAACAGAATTATCTTCCTGTAGATAAGGTATAAAATTTTCTCTCATTGAAAACAAAAATTACTTAAATCGCATCTTACGAAGAGCATGGAAAAACGTTTGTGAATGCTTTTTTAGCGTAGAACCGAGCGCTATTTATCGACATGTACAGAATATCGGTTATCGGACATTCCATTTAAACACTTTTTTGTTCAACTCTTTGGCACTTTCGCAAAAATGCGCAACAACAAGGTGATCGGTTCTCCGTATATTTTTTTTGTTTGTTTGCAAAAAATTTCTAATTTCTATCTTTTCATTTTTCTTTTGTTACTTCTTTCTTAATCATAAATACTCCATCTTAGCGATAGTTCTTTTGCATTAATTTTTTTAAAGACGCACGCATATACGCATTTTCTTCGACTTTCTCCTTCTGGTTAGTCGCACTTTTCCACCACTTTTTAAACCCTTTCAAGATATACGTTATTTCCCTTAACTCGTAAAAATATTCTAATAAATCTTAAAAATGTGGTATGTATAGTCTCACTGGCACTACATCACTGGAGAAATCCTCGGTAGTGCTTCGTAAACCATTTAAAAAATAATCCGTGAGATTTTCGTGGGACAATTCGCCTTGAGAATTATCACTAGATCTTCGCGGCGGTTTCTCCATCCTGGTCGGGATACTACGACTCCTTTTTGGAGTTCGACCGCGTGCGGAATCGCTACGCTTTGGTGGACGTCGCGGCTGAGCAACAACCTCCTCCAGGGATAAAATTTCAGTGCCTGTTGGCGAATAACTCATTGTCGTTTCTTCACTAGTTGGTGAAGTTATACAGCTGTCACCGACGCTTTTGCTGCGTGGCGCTGCTGTTGACTTTGGGCAGTGCTGAATATTCAGAGACAGACTCGCTCTGAGAGTCATCTCCACGGGTTTATCATCGAGTTCTAATGCTTGGTTCTCTACACGAGAGGGACTTCTTGACCTCACCACTCGAAGAGGACTTTCTGGACTTGTGGTGGAGCTGCTGGAGAGAATCTTGGAACTTGCTGCTAGTCTGCTTGCACAGGGGGAATACTTGGACAGATTAATAGTAATTTTATCAGGTTCAATGGTAAGAGACGATCGACTCAACTTCTTCAGCGGACTACATCCTGATTTCTTAACTTTCAATACTTTCTCCGTAGCAGTGCTATGTTCCTGAAGCCTGGATCTATCAATATCTTTGTTTGATGATGATTGACTCTTGGAACTCTTGGCACTGCTCCACAAATACCTTTTGGCAGAGTCAAGAAACTTAGTGGATGTTGAACTGTCTGTGGATTTTTTACCTTTAGAAGTTGTCTGCACGATAGTCGCTGTTTTGCCAGAATATCTCTTACTGCTCTGGTCACGTTCGACTTCGGCTGCCGTTTCAATTGAATTGTAGTTCACCATGGATACTAGAGCATTGGCCTTGGGCTGAAATTCTTCGCAATTACTGTCCTTTCTAGAGGTACCTCCAGACGATGAAGGATTAGTCTTCTCTGTAACTTGAAAGCAATTCTCCACCTGAATTTTCACTAAATTTTTATGGAAAATTCCTGGAGAATCTAACACAAATTTTTGAGAACTCATCTTCGCCCCAAGACTATCACAAGATTCGATATTCTCTTTGCATTCTCCAGGTTGCCGACCATCCCCACTACCTGGACAAATATCGCGAGACCAACCTAAGCTCTTCAACGGACTACACGGACTCTTCTTTATTGTGCATGTCTTTTCCAAAGAACTGCTTCTCTCATGAACCTTCAATTTTTCAGATGTCTGACACAATCTTTTGCCACTATTCCACGTACACTTCTTTTTTGAATCTATAGTGTTAATTGATGATATTTCGTGTGTGTTCTTTACCCTAGTGATATTCTGAGACACGGCAGACTTTCCAGAATATTTAGATTCCACCTTCCGGCTGACGCTATTTCCCACTACCTTTTTTTCATCCGCTTTCACATTAACATAGATCGCAGCTTCACTTTTCTTGCTGCACGCCGAAGACTTACGTCCACATTCAGAGTTCTCTAGAATACTCGTATCCAGTTCATCGAGTGGGAGGTTTACTTCATCATTGGAGAGTGGGGATGGCTCTCCATCACAGGGAAGGATTGGGGCAACCTCCCCTGCGGAAGGCGACTGCTATAGGAGCTTCTCCGTTGGCGAACTTGTTGAGATTGAGCTTATGGTGTTCGAGTTATTCGATACAGAGTGTCCTTGACTGCTGACGTGAGTGTGCCCACCACCACCTGGCCCTCCCTGACTCTGGGAGAGGCTAAGTCGCCGTCAGTTTACTAGTTCTACATTCACGAATTGTTTCAGTCGCTCCAGATATTGGTTATAAAGCTCCACATCATTGTGCCCAGCACCCTGAATTATAAAAAATCTAGGTTAGGATATGATGAGTGTTCTGAAAGAATCTGACGATAATGATCGTGATTTAAACAAGGTGAAACTAATGAAAGCAATGCAAAGAAATGTGTGTACAGAGATTAGGATAAACAATTTAACTTTTTTGATATTATCATCAGTTTACAATTTATATTTCAGTGGGATTGAAACGTCACTAAACGCATAAGGTTATTTAAAATGCTTTAATATAAGAGTATTAATTTATTATGCAGTGTCTTGAACTTGTAATGAACCAATGACATACCTCAACCCACAGAGGTTCCACAGCTCTAGGACACCTCTCATGAATTGCCAGGCCATGATTGAAGCTGATAACTTCATCCTCTGTACCATGGATAACCAGGACTGGAGATGTAACTTTCGGCACTTTATCTATACTGTAATAAAAAAAAAGAATCAAGTACCTTCTTCAATCTAGCAATGCCTTTGCAAACTTACAAAATCAACGTACCTAGGAAAGGCATCAAAGAACCACGTTCTTTTAGTATTTGGAAAGGCAACCCGCATACCAGACATAAGTGGCGAATGAAGAACAACAGCACCAACTTCGTATCTAGCAGCTAAGTCCACAGTAGGGACTGTCCCAATACTTTGTCCATACAATATAATATTCTCAGGGCTGATTCCATATCGAGTGCGCAGTGCATGCCAAGCAGCATCGATATCAGCATACAGGTTCTTCTCAGAAGGTTTTCCACCAGAAACACCATATCCCGAATAGTCATAGCTGAATATATTGCAGTTAATCCTTGATCCAAGACCCAAATAGAAGCTAGACATCTGTCCCAGATCAACAGCATTGCCATGTGAGAATAATATAGTGAAGCGTGCCGTTGCTGAGCACCGTACAAATAGGCAAGCAATCCTATTTCCCCGTGAAGTCCTGGCATAAAATCCCTCAACAGACTCTTTTTCTCTTTCAGTATATTGCCATTCGGCACGCTCTGACAAAGATATGCTGAACTTGGAGCCTTCGTCCTCGACGAAGGTGTAGGTCGGTTCTGGTGGTAAGAAGGCCAGCTTGGCGGCAATCCGTGACGGACATGGTGGACAGCAAAATAGGCAGCAAAGCTCACTCAGACTCAAGCCGTTCATTTTCTCTAGAAAAAAGAGGGCACGGGCCACGCTAAGCACACTGTCTCCGTATAGCCTCACCTTTTCGCTGCCAAAAATTGCGCATCGGTTTACGACAAAAAAAATTTCGTCAAGCACGATTCACTCGGATTTCAATTAAGAGAAGACCAAGAACAACACCCTCGCTACGAAGCGCAATTCAATTTATAGAAATAACGAATCTCTCGTGGCACACCGTTTGTTATCGTATCCCCAACACACGAAACCTCTCACAATGAGTCAGCCATGACAGCCACCGAGATGAAACGATTCCTGCGTGATTTTTTCTAGTTACTTTTCAGCTAGAAATCCCATGAAAAGTGCTATGGCTTTTGTGTACTTCACTGAATAAGGTACACCACCATGGCTTATCGGATATAATATTATATTATTACAGCAATAGCATACCTAAAGATTTATTTGTAGATATCCTACAGTAGATAGGATATCATGATCACGTGAAACAAATCGACTTGCCGAAAGTACTTGGTCAATTTATTTTTGAACTATCGAGTTTGCGAATTTGGGAACGACTGTAAACTGAAATAAAAAGGATTGGTTCGCAATGTAGGTATAAATAGGTAATCAGCAAATCTTATCTCTATTAAACATAAAATACGTCACCATGTGAAAACTCACAAAGGAATGTCGATAACTGGCTCACCGGGAATCAAGTATGACATGGATGAAGTGTTTCTAGCTAATCATTATATTTTGGTAGTTTAGAAGATTTCATGTGTTTATAAATATTTACATAATCAGATACTCTGTATTCATGTCTTAGTTTCTTAAAAAAGTTTTTCTTAGTAAAAGATTAGAAATAATAAGTATTACTGAACACGATACATTCTCGAAAATGAAGTAAAATGTAATGTGCCAACAGAAAATGTACTCTTACGCGATTTTCGACCTTGTGTTTTCTCTTTACTTAGGTATCTTGAATTTCTGCATTCTGTGGAAGACTATTATTTGATATACATATATCTGAATTTGCTATGCCTGGCCAATCTCTTTTATTGAATACTAGCCGCGATAAGGAATTATTTCTTACTATTGATGCAGTTTACTTCCATACTACTCTTTCACATGCTTTTTTACATTATGAATTCAAATTGAGTACATAATAGCCTTGTCCTTTTTGAAACATGCAAAAATTTTTAGGTAAGATAAACGAACTTATGACAATAAGCTCCTACTTCAACATACGTTATGTAGCGGCCTAGTGATAAATAGTCTCACTAGGATTGAGCGGCAAGTTCAAATAAAATATATTAAGGAATCACTAGTTTAGTGAAGTGTGAGTTTAAATTGAGTACATTTTATCTAGGTTCTTCAAATATAAGAATTGAGTCTGTTAACTGATCAATTATTTTCCACATCTGTTCTCTGATATCTATATATATATACACATATTTATATATATGTATATGTACAGAAATGAGTAGGGAAATTGCCAATGGGCCTGTTTTTGGTGGTCTCAATTTAATCTGGTTTCGGCGCGCCACCTAAGAGGAGGGCCCTCGAAGCAGTTCCACGTTTTTGATTGGTCGAATGAGTTCGTGTGTTCCTCGAGATCCATGATTTTAAACCGGGTGACACTCAAATAGAGAGTCTTGTATCCACCTTTTTTACTGCATATTACATAAACCGCAGTAATGAGGTAGTCAATTGTGCCAATGTTAATACCCTTAATATCCATATAAAGCTTTGTAAATAATAGAGTAAGCAAATAAAACTTTAAAAAACCCTCAAACATGAGTAACTACAGAAATATAAATTTTCCAATTAGTATAACGGAATGACTCGCTGACGCACGTGCTTCGTGCTGGATTAACGTCCGAGAGTCTCGAGTTCGGAACTCACACTTCATCTCCTTTTTTTTCTTAATTATTAACTATGTTTATTGATTCACCTAGTTAACTTAAGATTCATTAAATATATGATTATATTAGTCTACAAATATTGTATTATATTACATCGTATACATTCAATAAATTAGTATATAAATCAGCGAACGTCTCTTCTTGCAGAGAGCCTGCCTGTGACAAACACCTATGGTACGCTGTTTCATGTTTTAATTGCATAAATAATATTCAGACGGATAAAGAAGGCATTACGAAAAATTACCAAAAACAAAATTGCACTTAATAATCTCGGGCATAAAATGATGAGCATATAGAAATGAACCAATTATTTTCTATGGTGAGATGAAACAAATAATGTATGCGGTTAAGTATTTTCTTTTTCATTTAATTGTTATCATTCGAGGCTGTGTAAAGACAACATTTTTCAAACATCGATTTATCAGAAAATTACGCCGAGGTATAATTTTAATTCTGAATTATTTTTTACATCAGATCATGCTGATAATTCGAGATATTAAAAATACAATTATCTTTCCGTAGACTTGAATAAAAAAATTGACTAACGTGAATCAGGATACTCAAAAATATATGAAACTAAAAATTTTTAAGCAGATACACTATTTGTCTCATCTTATTTTTTACTGCTTTTTTATTCGGCTGAATAGTGTTAAACTATTAAAAAGTAAAACAGCGTGCCATAAGTGCGAGTGTTATTAAATTTTTTTTTAATTTAGACCACGCTGCGACCACGGCATATTGAACAAAAATGAAATGGAGAAATGTATTTATGTTACAAACGCAAAAGCGTTAAGAGAATGAAACGAAATTTTGTCCATCGCTGTCAATTTTTCTCTTATCGATCCTATTTATGAGCGTCCGTGTCACAAGTGAAGCTGCTGACTTGTACCATCTATGGATTATTATATACCAAAGGTGCCCATTAGCCGCGTTGGTAACGATTCAGCTTCGTAATCGTGAGGTGCCAAGTTTGCATCTAAAGACTTTTTGCCTTGTGCCTTTTTTTTCTTCATTTCTTTTGTGTTTAATTTTTCTTAAGAGGTAATGCCACTCTAACAGCTCAAAAAGCAGGAAATTGTGGTCAATTATTATTAAAAAATAGCGTATGTAATATAAAGTGTAATTTACTTCAACTACTTATAAGACATTTATTTGTGATGGTTAACAATGTACTAATTTTGGCATATATCTATATAAATTAACAAAACGAATGAACAATTATAACTTGCAAGATAAATTACAAATATAGTCTTCAATAGTACATTCTTCACTAAATTTGTTTAAAGCATACACACACACACACATTCATACTAAAATTTCTATCTTCACACTTTTAATTATTTAGTTATAGTTTTCTTTTGTGAATCTACCATTTGATAAAATAGATATATTCCTATTTTACAACGTACTTAGGGCGGCAAGACACTTTATAATATCGATATGGAACATGTTATGAGAGACTAACAATAAAAATATGAATAAATATAATTATATAATAAATACGTGTTGTTGATTTCAGCGTGTGGATATTGTATCTCCCTTGTCCAAATCGTCTCAGTATTCATTACTTGGTTCCTTTGATTCCAGTACGATTAGAGGATACCACAGGTTTCGATATATTTCAGATCATTAGTGGATCCTTCTTATATTATGATATAAGTTCAATTATTAGTGGATCCTTTTTATACTGCGATACAATTCCAATTGCGAGTGGCTCCTTTTATATAGTAGATAATTTCAAAAATATCTATTCTGCCTCAGATCATAGCCACTGGCCAATCCTTCGTTTATTACACGATGTTATCCTTTCAACGTTTAACTCCCTAAGAGCGAAAACTCTAGCAACCATCAATTTTTCAGATGCGCCTACTACAGGGAAGGGAGAAATTCAACCAGTGACACCGCTCGCCAATTACTGATACTAACTACAATTGAACTAGCAAGGAACTCACTGGGTAAACGCACGTTACAAAAGTCTGTTTAGATGAATTTATTATACACTGAACGTCATTAATGTTGTCCAGTTTGTTGATGCAGTGCGGTGAGGTAAGTGAGAAGAATGAACAGTGACTGTTGACGGACGCACCAGGATACGTGCGTGAGACGCAGCTAGCGCTATGGTGCAAGTGAGACGCGAAAGCGTCGTATGGTGCCTCCTCTTCGCACAGTATAAATCGGAGCGAGACGGCAATTCATGAGTCGCATCTGGGAACTTGGTGGACATTACAGCTAGCTAACCTGGGCGACAACGTGTAGGGGAAGATGCTTCCACCAAACTCCCTATTGCGAGTTTTAGTCGAGGATCGTCTTTCTTAGGAAACCTGTACAGTCTGGACTTGGTCGTTAATTTTCCGTTTGTACATCCTCTGTACACACAGAAATCATACTGGCTTTCCTTTTCCTTATTTTTGTGTTCCATACTTGAAACGCTTATATTCATTCATTCTATATTTGAAAACGCAAAGCGAACTGACACTCTCCAACAAGAAGAAAGAACTGAGAAAGGCTAGCAAAAGCCGCGGGAATATTTTCAGTTTGCTTGCAACATTCTATGCCTTCATGGGTTCGCGGCATATTCTTGGAAAAGTTCCGTTCACTATGACTTTTCTACGATTGCTATATTTAATTCCCGATTTTCATGTGTTCTATTGGACAAATGGAAAATAATGAAGTCTCTAGCAAGGCGCACATGTCATTGCATAAAGTATTTGTTATAAAACTGCATACGCAATGTCTTGAACTGCACATATTCTATTTCGCGTGAGATTTGCTTAGGACTGCAATATTTTCGATCTTCGCACCCCCATGCGAGCTATGCAACACCGGGTCATAAAAAAGAATTAAACAAAAAAGAAATGAAGAAAAAAAAGGCACAAGGCAAAAAGTCTTTAGATGCAAACTTGGCACCTCACGATTACGAAGCTGAATCGTTACCAACGCGGCTAATGGACACCTTTGGTTTATAATAATCCATAGATGGTACAAGTCAGCAGCTTCACTTGTTTTGACACGGACTCTCATGAATAGGATCGATAAGAGAAAAATTGACAGCGATGGACAAAATCTCGTTTCATTCTCTTAACGCTTTTGCGTTTGTAACATAAATTCATTTCTCCATTTCATTTTTGTTCAATATGCCGTGGTCGCAGCGTGGTCTAAATTAAAAAAAAATTTAATAACACTCGCACTTATGGCACGCTGTTTTACTTTTTAATAGTTTAACACTATTCAGCCAAATAAAAAAGCAGTAAAAAATAAGATGGGACAAATAGTGTATCTACTTAAAAATGTTTAGTTTCATATATTTTAGAGTATCCTGATTCAATTTAGTCAATTTTTTTATTCAAGTCTACGGAAAGATAATTGTGTTTTTAATATTTCGAATTATCACTATGTTCTGATGTAATAAATAATTCAGAATTAAAATTATACCTCGACATAATTTTCTGATAATTCGATGTGTTAAAAATATTGTCTTTACACAGCCTCGAATGATACAAATTAAATGGAAAAAAAATCCTTAACCAGATACATTATTTGTTTCATCTCACCGTAGAAAATAATTGGTTCATTTCTATATGCTCATCATTTTATGCCCGAGATTATTAAGTGCAATTTTGTTTTTGGTAATTTTTTGTAATGCCTTCTTTATTCGTCTGAATAATATTTATGCAATTAAAACATGAAACAGCGTACCATAGGTGTTTGTCACAGGCAGGCTCTCTGCAAGTAGAGACGTTCGCTGATTCATATACCAATTTATTGCATGTATACGACGTAATATAATACAATATTTGTAGACTAATATAATCATATATTTAATGAATCTTAAGTTAACTAGGTGAACCAATAAACATAGTTGATAATTAAGAAAAAAAAATGGGGATGAAGCGTCAGTTCCGAACTCGAGACTCTCGGACGTTAATCCAGCACGAAGCACATGCGTTAGTGAGTCATTCTGTTATACTAATTGGAAAATTTATATTTCTGTAGTTACTCATGCTCGAGGGTTTGTTTAAAGTTTTATTTGCTTACTCTATTATTTACAAAGCTTTATATGGCTTTATATGATATTAACACTAGAACTACCACACCAGTCATTTTGTCTGGTTCGACAACTTCATTTTAAAATTCCTACTTCATGTTACATTTTTTCTTCGCAATGATTTAATGACTTTTGTAGGGATAGCCAAAGGATTAATATAATGAACTTTAATTTAATTTTATTCATTTAAAACAAAAGTAATTTTGTATCATGGCTACTTATACCACTACCAGTCAAATTGACCGGTAGTGGTCAAAATGTAAAACAGTTCTATAAATCTGTTTACCGATACCAAATTCGTTTATTTAGATAGTTGATTAGATATCTAGATAGGTTTGTAAGTGCCTTATTAGGAAACTTTGTTGCACGCCACGTTTTGTTTGGTGCCATAACATAAACATAGCTGCGCTTACCGGTTATTCATCCGGTCATTCTGTAGTATTGTACTCTGCAATTGCTGGAATAAGATCTGATTTTTCGTTTTATAAAACAATATTGTACTTATTGTTATTATTATAATTGTTATTATATAGTTTTTAAGATCTCGGAACATAAAGTGCCTTTTGTAAGTTAATAAATATAAAAATATTCTACTATTACGTCTTTTTTAAAGACCAGTCATTTTAACTGGTTTTGATAGAGATAGCTACGACTCAACTGTCGGTAGTTCTAGTGTTAAAGGTTAATAAAAAAAAATTTTTCAACTATATTAATGTAATTATTTATTGATAAATATTGAACCAACAATTTGTTTACTAGCTATTTGCCTGGCTATTAATAATTTCGAGGTTGATATCACTTTTAATAGACTATTTAAAATAACTATCGACTATAGTAACTTTTTTCTTACGCAATAAAGTAAAATAATAGTGATTATTCTCTTTCGGAATTGGCGGTACACAGCATGCGCACAAGGTGCGCCAATCTTAGTAAGGCAGGATCCAGCTCAAGCTTTCTAACCAATCAAATTCAAATTTGATTGGTTATTCAATGAACTCCCTCCCCCCCCCCCCCCAAATTTGGTGTCACGCCCTCTGCCCAAAATACCAGTTTATGCTCCATCCCGGAATGTCTATATCTAGGACGGTCTACAGTCGACGGCAGCGTCACCCCGATATGCAATATAAAATTTTCATCACTTTCATAGACCACATCCCCAACGCTACGTCCGGCCTCCTTTACTCTAGTCTTCATGGTTGGGGCGGCCGTAGTCCTGTGGTTAAGGTAGCGGATTCACGACCGAAAGGTTCGGGGTTCGCGCCCAGTTACCAGC
>JAYRCB010000497.1:585301-604111 GCA_036026315.1 Trachelus stipa
CTTGATACCTCGCTCTGATTGGTCAACTTCGACCTGCTCCCTTTTAAAAACTATGACCTTCCGGAGAAAAGGAAGGTCATTTTCGTGATCAGTGGTGTCTCCCAAACACCGCCATACCCCGTTGGTCAGATAATTTCGGAACACCCTGTATAGTCGAATGCAAATAATATCTCAAATCTTTAATAATCTAAATCATCGTTTTTTTAAAAGATTTTAAAAAGAAAAGATATCTAGCGATTAATTTATATTTCTAAAATTAAGAATCCCTATTCATCACTGTCACTACAGCCCATTGGAGTGTCAACCAGTGTCAACTCCCTGGACTAGAGTAAAGGAAGGAGGCAGAGCGCAATACCGTCGGGAAGTTAGCGCGGGAAAATCAAAATTTATGTTTATAATGCCTAAAAAATTGCTCCTTAAATGCTCCATATGTTTCCGTAATTGCTCTATTGCTACTATCCAGTGATCAATAAACATTTATTGAAACATAAAATTTTTATTTTTTTTTTGAAATTCCAATTATCCAATTAATTGCTCCCAATTTGCTACCAATTGCTCCGTAACTAGTTTTTTATTTAATTAAGGCATCTTTAAATAATAAGTAAAATTTGATTTTCACTTAGTTCAATTGCAAACGTGAACAATATGATTGGTTTGCGAACATGCCTACGACAGCTGCGTTCATAGATCAATCGAGAGTGCGCGAGTATCGTTGCCTCGGTTCATTTTCGAACACACTTGGTCAATTCAGGATTGGTTAATTCCTTAAGATCAGTATTAACTAAATCGATTCAAGACCACCGTGTAAATGTAGTTGCCTGTTTTCTTCAGCGCACTTCAATGCATAAACTCCGTTTATCTTCAAAATGCAAGTGTCTGATTGGGTAACAGCACAGTTAAACCGAGTTTATGCACTGAACCGCAATAAAGAAAACGGGCGTAACAAACGCATTTACACTTCCAAGAAATATTTGGGATTTATCAGTTCCTTTGGATGAGTAATAATTAACCCGGAATAAGACCGTGTAAACGTGATCGATGACTAAAATCGCACGACGATTTTATTTCGATTATGATTTTACCAAAAGATAACCTTCGGTTACCTGACGAAATTACATGTTTAAACACGTTAAGGCATTGATTCAGCCTGACCATTAGAGTGACTTATTTTGCAACGAAATTTTTCTGTACTGCGATTCCTAGTGATTTTTCTTACTCGTGCGATGTATATTTCATTGTGAAAATGAATAATGCTTGTTACTCTAATTCAGAGCGTAATAATTGTCATCACGAAGATACAATGGCACGGGACTGGAAAGTTTAGTTTAAACAAGAAACAGGTTACATTATACAATTCTGTGCTAATAGTACAAGAACCATCGTATCTCTGTTACTTATGTACATTGAGTGAGACACAACTCAAAATTACAATGCATATAAGTGTTATATAGTTTCACTTGCTAGTTTCAATATGCAAAAATTGCAATTTTTTATTATCTCAGTTTAGGTAATTCTGTTGTTGAAGACATTACTGAGAATTGCAGCTTTATGAATTGAATTTTAATATATGAATTAATTTATTATATGGTAGTTTGTTTGACACTTATTTCTTTATAGTGGTGCAATAAAAATTGTGCAACTGCATTTAAATTACTTGTAATTACATGATTGTTCAATGCTGTATGAATTGTAGTTACTGTCAATGTTATGCAATCACAAAACTCTGAAAACTTGTATAAGTTGTCTATTATAAAAATTATAAGAAACATGTAGTAATGATGTAAGTAATAGTTTATATAACAAATGTTTAAAAAATGGTTGATCCATCATATTAAAGGCATACATAAAATAATATAGATATTTTGATATCTGGAAGTGACTTACTAGAACTGATAAATCCCAAATATTTCTTGAAAGTGTAAATGCCTGTGTTATGCCCGTTTTCTTCATCACCGTTAAATACATAAACTCGGTTTAACTGTTCTGTTACCCGATCAGATACTTGTATTTTGAAGATAAACGGAGTTTATGCATTCCTTCCTTCCTTTCCTTATGGCAGTATCCCCAATGGGGGACATGTGGCAGTAACTGGTCCTAATAATCAAGGATTGGAAGTTCGATACTAGATGGCGATGTACCTTGCGAGATCGGCCTTATTAACTCAGTGTGAGGACCTACAAAGTTTATACACCGAATCCGAACAAGTGTTGAGCTAAATCCGTATAAACACTCATTTCAGTTTTCATATAAAAACCCACTATCAGGGGGTTGACACTCCAGTGGGCTATAGTGAAACATAGAATAGTGATATAACCTACCGATAAGATGGCGTTGCTGCTCGTGCTAACAGTTTAAAGCACGGGAGTGCTGAGTCTCCAATAAGTGGTCTGTGCCCACTATAAGAATGTTATTTCTCTGTGCTTGCGCTTTCATTGTTGTATGCGCGTTCCATGAGTAAAGTTCGGTGGTCACCCTGAGAAGTGATTCTCTTTTCTCAATTATTTACAGTCGATCCTAATTCAATAAAAAGGGGAAACGTTTTATAATTATTGTTTACTTTTTTTCTTCAGGGGAAATAAACCAATTTAAAAAATAACGGAAAAGGTATATTTTGGGTTATTACCAACAGGCATCTATTTAATCAACAACAGAATTTGGTGAATATTTCAGGATGACAACAAAAAAGACATTATTAAGCTAATTGTTTTAAATATTAAATAATAAATATCGTAACATTCTAATAATAAAAAAGATAAGATGTCCAATACGATAAGTGGGAAAAATTTGTTGAGACCTACAGGATTACGGTGTAAAAATCTCCATGAATATCTCAAATCAAGACCACCAGATGTTTTGAATAAACTCTACCATAATCCTCCAATATGTCTGGCAGTGTTTCGTGAACTTCCTGAAATAGCTCGCCACTATGTTATGAGATTACTTTTTGTGGAGCAGCCTGTGCCACAGGCAGTCATAGCTTCATGGTGTTCGAAACTTCATTCTGAGGAGCATCAGAGAGTTGTACAAGTTCTTAATGAATTGAATGTGTGGAATGAAGCCTCAATTCCTGGGGGCCTACCTGGATGGATATTAAATTCAACCTTTAAAAAGAATCTGAAGATTGTACTTTTAGGAGGTGGTAAACCATGGACTATGTCTAATCAATTAGAGACTGACAGCAAACCTAGAGATGTTGTTTTTCTTGATTCGTATGCTTTAGAGCGCTGGGAATGTGTCTTACATTATATGGTGGGCTCGCAGCAACAAGAAGGTTTAAATGCTTCAGTTTATGAGATGCAATAGTACAATTATAATATAATAATAAATTAGAATATATTTGTTTTGATTAGGAATATCTGCTGATGCAGTTAGAATTTTGCTCCATGCTGGACTAATGAAACTTGATGAAGAAGATGGCAGTCCTGTGATTACACAAGCTGGTTTTCAATTTCTGTTACTCGATACTGCCTCTCAGGTACATATACCTTACCTTTAAAAATGCATTACTATACTTTTATTTGGCTAATAACTTTTGTACTTGAATTTATTTACTTTACAGGTGTGGTACTTTATTTTACAATATTTAGATACTATCGAGGCCAGAGGCTTAGACCTTGTCGAATGCTTAACTTTCTTGTTCCAATTGAACTTTTCTACACTTGGCAAGGATTACAGTACTGAAGGCATGTCGGAAGGACTTCTAACTTTTCTGCAACACTTACGTGAATTTGGTTTGGTTTATCAGCGTAAGCGGAAAGCAGGAAGATTCTATCCTACCAGATTAGCCTTAAATATTGCCACTGGACAAAATAAACCACTCTACAGTGATCTGAAGAAGGAAGGCTACATTGTTGTGGAAACAAACTACAGGGTGTATGCATACACTAATTCAAATTTACAGGTTGCGCTCCTTGGTTTATTCTGTGAAATGTTATATAGGTACATCTTTCTTAACTGTTCATTAAAATTATGCAACATTTGTAACATGTAAGCGGAAACATCAAAGTTCTATAATCTTTTAGATTTCCAAATTTGGTGGTATCGATCCTCACAAGAGATTCTGTCAGACAGGCTCTAAAAAGTGGGATTACAGCAGCCCAAATTGTAGGGTAAGTAATTTCATAAGCGCGTGGAATGAAATATAAGAATATTTAGCATCAAATAAAAATATATGCATCTTTATCTAGTTATTTGCAGCAACATGCTCATAGTAAAATGATTGAGGCTGGACCACCTACTCTCCCGCCTACAATAGCTGATCAAATTAAATTGTGGGAAAATGAAAGAAATCGATTTTTGTTCAGTGAGGGTGTACTTTATAGTCAATTCCTTTCTCAAACTGATTTTGAAGTACTTCGAGATTATGCTCTAAATACGGGAGTACTTATTTGGCAAAGTGAAAGGTAATTATGCAAAATCCAAACTAAAATACTTGAAATTCAAATCAAATTATAAATATTTAATTATTTACAGAAAAAGGACGGTGGTCGTTACGAAGGCAGGACATGATGATGTAAAAAGATTTTGGAAAAGATACACTAAAGGCTCCAATTGATAGTTCTTAATCACGTTTTTACTATTGTAAATATTATTCAATGAATAAATTTCTACCGTTGTCAATATTATCTAAAGAAAATCTATATTACTATTGTTATTTGCTTTAAAGCTACTAATACTGACTTGTTTTTGTTTTTATCATTATTTTCCCGTCAAACTATTTACCACATGTAGGAAGCTTTCCCAGGTTAATCACACCAATCGTATGAATAAAATATTAAACTACTCAAGTTTCTGAGTATTATGACTTATTTGACAAAGCTTTAAATGTATTTTTAACTTATATGTTGCAGAATAATGTTAATTGCACTAAAATATACGAAGATTTTTATTACACGTGATTTTCGAATCAATTTTCTATTCGTATTTTATCATAATAGGAATTAGCTAAACGAAGGATACACCAAAAATATAACTTCGTTTGCTATAGGAGAAAAACAATGTATTATTTCATTAAAATAAATCGACAGAAATACTATTTTCATAATAAAAATAATAAACAAAGAAACTTTAAATAAGAGAATCGTATTCGTATGTATAAAAATTTAGTATGCAATGAACGCTTTTGTTTTTTTAAATAGTACAGTTTAGGGAAAAAAGAAGTGCGCATTTATATTAACAAAAACTGGATAAACACTAATCCAGTATGAATTCAAAAACCTTGAAAAATGCCATTCGTCTAAAGTCATCAATAATGATACTGTTGCATGTTATGTACTGGAAAATAGTCTTTAAATGCCATATAAGTAGAGTAATATATTGGTTCAAAGTTGTACACATTTTTTAATCAGACCCAGATATGAGGTCCAGATAGAGAAGGTTGATGTCAGCGCTGTGGTGCAGCCTTAGGTTTAGGCATTTTTGCTAAGAGACTTTGAATTTCCTTCTTCTCGTCATATGCTTTCCAAAGTTCATATAGATTAATAATGTACCTTGCTATTTCCTGGATTTTTTCCATATCTGCATTTAATTCTGCAAACCAGGATTTCAGATCTTTTTGTAAGATAACACAGGCTATCTGAAGGCATCCTGGAATTTAGATAATTAAACAATAAGTGCTATTATCTATGCATATCATTAATGTATTAAATAAATAAATAATTTCTTACCAATAGCTATTTGATAGGGAGGATATAGCAAACACACATCAGTACGCAAACTGTCATTAATAATTCGCCAAGCCAGTGTCAGTAACTGATCATCAGGACCAACATCTTGAATTAATGTTAGTAAAGGACGGTAAGGCTGATATACTATAAGGCAGCAGTCCAGATGTTCTAATAAGTAGAACTCACATTCAAGAATGTGATTTGTACGGTATGGAAATTCTTGTGAGTAGGCATAGTTAAATTTATTTTTTACTGTAAATAATACAATCATAAATGTTAAGAGTAGAAAATAAGAATGACTGTTGAAATAAACAAAAGACTAAAGTGAAACATACCAACAGTTTGACAAGTAGATATAAGCCTTGTATTGGATATAACACCAAATTCCTCAACTTTAGAAGCTAGGAACACAGAAGTTGGTGCCAAGAGTAATGGATCTATACATTTTAAGCTATTGCGAGCATAAAAACGTTTAAAGTAAACAGTAGCAGTGGCAATAACTTGTTGCCTTAACTTGAGTTGTTCACCAAGAACCTGTATAACTGTAAAATTAGAAAAGAAATATTAATTAATTGTACTAAGTGAATTACATGTAGAAAACTAGAACATACGATTTGAAAAAAATATAAAGAGCTTCTGATATTCTTCCTCCGACAAAATAGACAAGTCATGTTGTCTTTCACGAACCAAATCTTGTTTATCTAATAACCATTGTTGGCTGTAATTATAAATATTTTAATCAAATACCACACATGACAATGAAAAATAGTTTGTATAGGTTAACTTACTGATGAGAACTTTGCCAAAAATTTCCAGCCATTTTATATAAATGTCAGATATTCTATAAAAGATGTTGCAAAAACATGAAATTATGAATTGGTGACATTTCCGCAAAACTTAAGACTGTTTAAATTCACAGTACTGTTTTTTCAAGTTCTAAAGACAACCTCCATAGCACTTAACCGTTTTCAAAATTTATACGCAATACATAGCGATTGTGCACAATAAAATATATTTAAGTTTCCTTCACAATAAATTTACAATTTTTCAGCGTATCCCAACGCTTTAATTTATTTTTAATAGCTTGTACTATTAATAATTTTGAAATGTAAGTCAGAACTAAACTCTGGATGAGTTTTTCTTCAGTCTTTGACTTTGATTGCACTATGGTAGAAGGAAGAAGGTATGTTCTGACGTATTTCGGTTGAGATGAGGACGAATAACCTACTACCCGAAGACTCAACCGTTGTTGCCGCGTAATTTGAAACAAGGCGCACAGATTTAGTTGTTGAAAACAAACGTAAGAAATATTATTTCCAATTAAAAGTAATTTCATCCCTTTGAATATTTTGTAGAGTAGTGAAAAGTAAATTAAATTGTAAACGTATAATTATGGTTATATTTAAATTATATGAATAATGTAATTAATTATACACCGTGAGTCCTTATCTATTACTCTTCTTTTAATCCCCGTTCTATTCTTGCAGCTTCTTACTGCACACGATGGCATTGTTATTGAAATTGTCGTGGTCGAAGTTGAAGTGGTCGAAAAGGTGTCCATGACCTAAACATACCTTCTTTCTTCTGCCATGGACTGCATCAGACCAATGCAGCCTGATGCAGACTGCACTCAACTGTACACCTCCGTGAACTTGGCCAGCGCGCTTTGACTTTTTGAACTTTTTCTTTTTCAGATCGTTTGTAGATTGTTTGTAGGTATTTGTAGGATTAATTAAAACGTTCGTCAGTTAACGGTTAATGTCGGTGGGTTTAAATAAATAGAATCATCAGCGAGCGAGCGGAGCGAGCGAGTCACGAGATTTACCCCGCGAGTGAGGTTGGACTCGCTCGCTTCGCTCGCTCATCGACGATTCTATTTATTTAAACCCACCATGTGAAGATCGCTGATCCTGTCAAAACAGTACAGTTCTAATCTATTCTAACCATTTCTAAGCTCGTCACAGCAGTGTATTGCGTGAGGAGTTTTCGCACCAGTTACCGAAAAACGTTCTAATTACTTTATTTATAACCTACAAACGATTTCGAATCGATAAGTATGAATTAAATAAAAATTTATCATCAATTATGATTTTTGCGGTCAAATTCCCGTGGTCACATGACCGTCCCGCGTAAAATGCACCAAATACGTTTTTTGCTTACTTTATTGAAATAACGATCCGACAAACATACTAATTGAATTATCTGTGACCTACAAACGATTCCGCATCGATTGGCCACGTAAAAAAACAAAGATAAGTAAAAAAAGTAAAAAAAAATTACGGCCAACGTCATGCAAATTTTTATTTTTGATATTTTAAATAATTGTTAACCGACAAACGTTTTAATTAATCCTACAAATACCTACAAATGATCTACATACGATCTGCAAAAAAAAGTTCAAAAAGTCAAAGTGTTCCGGCCAAGTTCACGGAGGTTTTATCGTGGCCCATGATACTGTCATATAGCATATACGATACATACCAGGTTTTCAGCCTAAACGTACCACCTGAGATGGTTCTACCATGGTGGATGTAGACAAGAGGTGCTACTGCGCATATATACAGGTTTAGTCAGTAGAAACGCACCAGCAGAAGTTGGCCGCAAGTGGCCGACACGGCAGTGTGGCCTCTTCCAAAAATGACATGTGACTGTGATCGATTCCGATAAATGCAAACTGACAGTTCGCATAGCAATAAGATTTTTGAAATATTTCAATAGTTAGGTTACTGAAATAATTAATTAATATTGTAATGACAAAATATAATATCAGTTAAGACTTATTTTCACAACAGATTGCAGTTAAAACAATGTAAACTTTAAAATATTCACAATTTTGATATTTCCAAGTAATGATCACAACTGCAATTCTGCAATACAATGCTGCTATTAATTTAAAAATCAATTAATTGAAATGTTTTTATAGCAAAAAAGTGCAGCAAGAAATCTGTTGTGAAAATAAATCTTAACTGATATTACATTTTATCATTACAATATTAATTAATTATTTCAGTAACCTAACTATCGAAATATTTCAAAAATCTTATTGCTATGCGAACTGTCAGTTTGCGTTTATGGGAATCGTTGACAGTCACATGTCATTTTTTGAAGAGGCCACACTGCCGTGTCGGCCACTTGCGGCCAACTTCTGCTGGTGCGTTTCTACTGACTAACACTGTATACTAAACAGCCAATAGGGAAAGGCGACAAAAGTGGCGGCCATTACGAGCGAGAATTCGAAATCGTCTGCTGTCGTCACTGACATTACATCGAATTTTTTTATGTGAAGCTAAACACGTACATACACTGATTGCATGAAAATAATAGAAATAGCATATGGGGATCGCATCAAAGGGAAAAAGGAGACATATATCCCTTTAAAAATTTTAAAGGAAGGTGAGGTTAGAATCACTCGACGAGGGAAAGGGTAAACTATGCATTTAATCTGTGTTCAGATTGTATTTTTGGATATTTGATTACTTTTGAAGTAACAACATTGCACGTTTGCAAAATTGTTTTAGAAATTAATTACTTACATTTATTTTTAAAAATTCGGTACAAACACTCCAATTTAATGGCTAGACCTAGAAAACTTTGGCTATGATATATTATGTACTGTTAAGGTACTATTTCATGTACGCAACCGCGACAACTGTCGCGCGAAGAAATCCCGCTGATGTTAAAAATTGACATCCCGTCAATTTTTAACCAACCAGCGTGATTCCTTCGTTGTCGCGGTCGCGTATATGAAATATATACATTATATACATGTACAAAATGACCGGTGCTATTGGTTGCGCAGTAGGTTCGAAAACGTGTCTCGAGAACTACCACACCTTATCCAATTCCACCATGGGTTCTACCATAGAAATCAAATGACATTCAAATAGACGGGCTAACTTCAGGTGGTGCGCTTCTACTGATAACCCATATACAAAGATAAAATTATTAAAATAAACTTACATTTTGTTTAAGTTAAAGGCATAATAATCTATTATTATTTTATTAGGTAATTATAATGAAGTTGAAGATGAAGCTACATAATCCTCAAGAAATAAAGTCAATTTCGAATGAATATAATGCGTTACAATAGACTGAAATTCTAAATTGTAACAAAATCAAGTATGACCCTTACTTACAAAAAGTGCTTAATAACTATTCTATTGTCATTATTAATATAATATATGCATACCTTTACTAAAGTGTAACGTATACTTTAATTAAAATAAAGTAAACGTTTATTGTATACAATTTCACACGAAACGCTTACACGCAATATATCTAAATTACGTTACATTCTTGTTACTAATTATCCAAGGTCAAATAAATAATTGATCATACGTAACCGTTTACAGTTTGCAAGTCTTACAATTAATAACGCCTCTTGTAAATTAGAGTCGTTTCTAATACATTTCGGATTAAGAGATACATGTGGAAAAAACTTAAATTACTACATTTAAGGCTGCTGCTCAGCTGTTTTATTTGTGTATGTACACAGAGCGGTGACATCATAAGTCAGGAAACCTGTATAATCATTTTTCTCTTAAATTTGTCATTAATTCGTTTAATAATTGATTTAACTGTCTTCTCTATATAGCACAGAAGATGGGCCATCTGCTTTTATGTGTATGAAATATTCTAATTCGAAGAAAAATGTAGGAAAATTGAACAAGTGTAATGGCGGCCGCCATGAGAATTGGACAGGTCGGTTTCTACATAAACATTCTTAAAGACAAGATTTTCGCGAATTTCAAATGCAGATGAACCGACTTACTTATTGTATAAATATTATTAAAATAAAATTATAAATTATAAAAAATAATATTATGTAAATTCTTAGGTGCATAAAAATAATTTTTTTATTTCGCCGCGGTGCTTTAACAAAAAAATACCATACGTATTTTTATTGTTGGACTATCATGAAATTGCATAAGTGATCTGTTTGTATTAATTTTATAAACGTCAATGAATTCAATTCAAGAAACCGTGAAATTCAAATTAAATATACCGGGCAAATGTATCCAGGACCCAAGGCATTAGTTATTGGTTCTCATTCTCCCCACTCAATAAAATCATACCATCCATTTCCAGTGTGCGACCACCTTAGTGGGGATGCAGGAAGAAAGTGGGAGATGAATTATTCTCGCGTGGGGGTAGGAGCTGTGTAGTGCGCGGAGAAGGTGGACTGGGGCGCTTCCTGTAGTTGGCGTTAGCCTAAAAAAAAAGTCCACAGCAGGAACGCTGCCCGAATGTCTTTTCAATGCAACGAAAATGGTGAAGTGTGGGAAAAAGTGGGCGTCGAGTAAAGGCTTCGCGAGCTCGGACCATGACAGAGGCGTCGGAGGAGTAAGTAGGAAATCGGGAAACACGAGAAAATGGCCAAACCCTCGGGAGTATTCCGGTTAATCCTGGTGGGTGAAAATCGGTGGAGTCGTTGGTGTCATACGCGCTCGGGGCAAGGCACGGTGCGTCTCCACCATTTTAGATTTTCGTGGAAAACCGGCAACGCTCCGCAATTACATTAACCGTAGGAACTACGAAATGATTAAGCGGGCCTTCACAAGCAGGATTATAACAATGAACTTGCATCAGGGTGTTTTGTGCTGTTATACCGGCCTTATGTTTGATCCAGCCGCGAAATGTGTCAATGCTTCTTACTCACTCTGTATCCTATCTACCAATCTCTCTTTCCCTACACCTTTTTTACTCTGCCGCTATCTTTTTATTTGTCTGCCTCTCTTCGTTTTTCCCGGATTTTGTATTCATTGAGATCTATCTTTTTCATTCTTTTACCTATTCTAAGGACAAATTTTTATATATTCTGGAAACACTAGCGCTTTACTATTTTACGTGTGATTTCCATGCATTCTTTAATGTTTATTTCTACCTCGTTCAATTCTTCCATATTTCTTTTGATATTTCATATATCGTATCGAAGAATTTTGAAAAACAGAACCTTTGTTTTCCGACTTCTATACTCAGGCTGGATGAGCATAGACGTGTCGCATGTGTCACAATTTTTACATGCGGAAATGCATGTATGACCGACGTTCATTTTTCGAATCGATGTCAGTGTGTATGACTGCTTCCTTCATTTCTTTACAAATTCCATTAACAAATTTTTTTAAATATTGCACTCAGGCCTTTTGTAGTTCTTGTACCAGACATTGTTACTAGAGTTTTACCTTCACATATTTACGTTACTACCGTTAATTATTAAAAATATATGATTGAAAATTATATAATTTCTTGAATTTACATGTTTGGGAAAGTTTTTCCCCTTTGAGCTTAAAAATCCATTGTGTACACTATTTATTGTTTGAATGTATTTTTTCATGCAAGTTCGTTAATGTTTTATGGATATATAGTGTATTATTTTTGGGGTTATTGGAGATTCATAATTTCTGGACCAATTAAATCTATTGTTCGCAGTCATATTTCGGTTATAATATTTCTCTTATTATCTGTAATATAAGTTTTCTTTGCTTGAGATAAAGAAACTTGCATACTATTGGTTATTGGGATTTTAGATTCTCTAGAAATATGAAATCAATAACTTTAGTAATCATTAATTTGAAAATATGAAAATACCTTAATTTTATTTTCTTCTTTTGTGTCATAATTGTGATTTTCCTATTTTGTATTTGTTACTACTATATAATCAGGCTGAGTACCATTTTATTTATATTTGTTTTGACCATAAGCAGGTATAGAGATATTTTGCTATCAAATTCTATGAGAACTTTTTATATACTCTCATAATCTCTATACTTCTTGTCCTTATCACTAATCAATCTCAAATTTTCAAATTTCTAGTCCTTTTTGCTGTTAACTTGACATTAATTCCTGAATTCTTTAATTGTTAAAAGTATCAAGGCTCTCGAAATCATTAAGTACTATTTTTCCATTCACTGTTTTATCTAACGTAAAATCTTTTTTCAGTGGTAACTACTTGGTGAGGGTACGGGCGCAGGTGATGACACGGGACGACAGCTCTGGTGGTTGGGTGCCTCTCAGTGGTGGAGGATTAGCTAATGTCTCAGTGAGACGAAGAACATCCTCAGCTGCTGGTACCCACCAACCTGGCGGTACCAATGGTGCTGGTGTTCCTATAGCTACTGTCAATCCTGCGCCCTCAACCACCAATTCGGTTCACTCTACTGCGAGCTCCGCCGTCGCTAGCCAAGGACATGGATCTTCCAGTACTTCACCGCCTGGAGCAGCTAAGAGGAGGCACGAATATCTCATTTATGGAAAACGTATTACAGATCAATCGGTAAGTTCTTCAAGAAATAAGATATAGTATCCAAATATAAACTTTAGTACTAAATCTTTGTGTCCTCAGTATTATGTTTTAACACTGTGCTCTGTCATAAACTTCAATGCTAATGGTAACATGTTAGTAATAGGTCATAGTTTATTAGCTGTACCATATTAATATAAGAATAGGACAGACAAATCACAATGCTAATGATACTGTGATAAGGGTTCCTACTATTGTTGGACATCTTAAACATAAAGAGGTGACAGAAGTGAAAGAAACTAATTGATTATAGTAAGATTTCTAACATCTTATTGATACATATTAATATAACCAATGTCATATTAATGATAATAACAGCATTAATAGTATCGTATTAAATAATCATCGAAAGGTATATATTCCTAATGCCTGCAGTGCTATGTTAATGGAAATCTGAGTCATTTGTAATACACTATTAAATGCAATACGATGTTACTAAAATACCATTTAATAATTTAACAATTATTACATATTAATATATGATATTCAATTCTTAGGTCGTTCTTAGCTGCACTATCAAGAAGGACTTTGAGTATAACAAGGTCATGCCGACCTTTCACCATTGGCGTACCGGTGAGAAGAAGTTCGGTTTAACCTTTCAAACTGCCGCTGATGCGAGAGCTTTTGACAAAGGCGTTCGCACTGCAGTCGAAGAACTGCTGGAAGGTGAGGAAACTAATTTACAGTAAAATGACACGAAAGTCAAACGCAAATATTAACAATAAGATTTACCCGTTTCCCGCTGCAAAATTCTTTATGGAATAAATAATCTTGGTGAGTTTACCTAAGACAGGTCGACATAGAATTTCGCTTTAAAGAAATCGTTTCGCTCCTTGAATGATTTTTAATGTTATTGTCGTACTTTCAGGATTGGCCGAATCTACTTTTTATGGTTGTCATACAGACGTCGGCGACGATGATGTATTTATGGTAAGATATATATCTAAAAATAAAGTTTTGAATACTTTGAAAATTTAAGTAATTATGATTCACCATTAATATCTGTCTCGGATGTGTTTTATCCAGACGTTAAATTTACCGGTGGAGCCACCAGATCCACGCCAGTCCTCGGAGACGCCTCGAGGTGTAGTTCGAATGCCGAACTATCATTCCCAATGTTCGGAGTTACCTGATCCTCACAGACCGATACACTACATCGGAGGACCTTCGGTAAAGTTACCCCCGTCGCATCATCCTCTGGAATCTACAGCGGATGTAGGCTCCGACAATTACCCTTACGTGCAGCTGACGACGCTCAACCACGAGTATATGTATCCCGTGATCGAAGATAACAAGGGTGAGAGATGCGACCGACGTAATTCTGCAAGTTCTCTCAAGAAACCAGATGTAATAGTTTCTCAACCTAGCAAGAGCGCGTCAAAGAGAAATGTTCGATTGCTATGCAAGCATTGTCAAGAGCTATACTCGGAACAACATAATCCAAGAGGATCCTGCGAGTATGCGCCAGATCCTGTTAAACGTGGTATCGCCACGATATCTTGTCTCTCCTGTGCCCAATGTATGCTATACCATTGTATGAGCGATGCGGAAGGTGACTTTGCGCAGAATCCCTGCAGGTGAGTTATCAATGCTCTAATACCATCCATTTTGTGCAATTCGTTTTATCCAATGTAATGACGTTTACTGTGCAGCTGTAGTACCGAGGAAGGTTGCGGAAGACGCTGGTTCGGGTTAGCGCTACTATCGATGATTGTACCCTGCCTCTGGTTCTATCCGCCGTTACGTGCCATACATTGGTGTGGAATGTCCTGCGGAATGTGTGGTGGGCGTCATCATCCCATGGAATAACTGGAGGAGCCCTTTGATATCTCTGCACCGTTCTCAGTGGAGACGTCCCGACTAAGATCGTCGCGGTCCGTGGTAGCAAACGTATACGAATGCCACGACCTGAGTATGGGCCGGTGCCAGAGATATCAAAGGGGTAGACAGCTCCCGGTACACGCACTGATACATCAGCGCCATCTATGATCAAGTTGTTGAAATCGCACCGGGTACATGACCAATACACTTTATTTGTCGTGAGCTTCTGTTTACCTGAACTACGGGGTGCGCCACTTTGGATGACAATTGAAATGACGATGGGGACATGGATTCAAATAGTGGAATAGACTTTATAATGGCAAACAAATTCCAAGTATTTGCGATGCACTACGTAGCTCAAGTAATATTAACAGAATGGAAAGGAATTGTGAATCATTCAGCTCTATTTATTCCTGTGCATTGGGAGGTGTACTACACGAGATACATGCATCAGTGTTGCCTTATGTAATAAACTGCGATTATACGTGGTGTACCTTAACGTAACTTGAGAACAACCCCAAAAGGTCTGTTTTAAACAAGTGGGAACATAGTGAAAATATTTGGAATTAATTCTGCAAAAAAAATCATTCGGAACTACACACTAAATGCTCATTGCTAGGATAATTCTATTATAGCCAAAGCTTCTCCTTGGCTATTTAAGGTAACATCATTCAGAGTGATTAATAATTGGTTCTACAGGTTCCCAACTGTGCAAGGTTTAACCAGAGGAATGAAACGTGAATGCAAGCGATGGCATTGCCGTTCCAAAAGAAAATGTGTGGATCCAGCAAATCGGTGCAAGGTTTCAGGACAGGCCTTGAGAAAAGGAAAAAGAAATCTAATTTTCAGTTTAAGTTATATTTATAAGAAACAGTCAGTTTTTTACAGGTAGATATTGCGCGTTTTCGGCTCGATCCTTAGAACGTACGATCGTAGCGAATAGTTCGAGGGAAAAATGATACTTACCAAAGTCTTCGGGAATGTCGACAGGACCGTTAGATGATTTATGACGTAAGTGTTGTGTCGACGTTTCTGGATTTGTCATTATTATTTTAAATGTTAATGATTAAAGCGACAAACTAAACACGTAACCTATATAACCTCATTAGATGGAAAGGAATCCCGTAGCCATAGGATACAATTTTTCTTTTGCTTTTATGCAGTAACTTGTAGCTCTTGAGAATTCGAGTAACTTGAAATTCGATAAAATGTCAAAAGGCTACGGCGGGAATAAAAGCAAGATATAAAACAGAAGCATTTTATAATTGTACGCAAAGGAGAGAAATCGCATGTTAAAAAAGAAAGGGAAAAAATATATTCTTCAGCGATTTACCTTCTTTGCCGTTTATCTAAAATAATTTTTAATTTCATTTCGGCATATCGCGCGTGCGCGCCTTACACTCCAGTGACAAAAAGAAAAAGACAAATGGGCGCCTACCTCATTGTGAGTGTCTTTTTAATAACGTGGTATGCCTAAATTAAAAAATAAATATCAGAGATGACGTTTCTTTATAAAGTTGCATCGCAAATATTGCACATCAAAACAAAAGCGCTGTTACTCTCCCGCGATGTGCCAAGAATCTTTGTTGTTTCGTTAAGGAGGTTCGGTGATAGCACATAATCCAAGATAAAATTCTGCATTTGTTGTATATATTGGACAATAACAAACTCTTCATCTATGCAAAATTAAATTTAATTTACTGTATAGTTTTTGAGATATAAAAAAACTAAAAGTATCAATTGCCACTATATGTATATACACATACACTCAACCTATGAAAATGAATAAGGTCAAATTTCAATATCCCCATTTTCATACGGTAGAATGTAATTATTTGTGGTTTGAACGCCGAGGTTATTTTATTTTTTCACTCGTTTATTTTTGAACCAAAAATCTTGGAATGTTTTTTACTTTCTGTTTAAACCGTGCTTCCCTATTACTATTATTATTATCATCATCATCGAACCTCCTTAATTTATATTTTTTACGTGAAGTCTGATTTCGTTGAGATTCATTTGTACGTTAGAGAAATTTAACGTAGGATCAAAGAGAGACGAAAAATTCGAAACGTGCAACTATTGTGCGTACCGTAAAACCTGAAATGCAAAAGAACAGGAGATAAAAATCTTTAAAAAAAAAGCAAAAGAACGAAGTTGATTCGTTATAACAAATAAGTACACTCCGTACCAACAATTTTTCTAAAAAAACAGCTGTGAGTAGGTGCGTTCCTAGTGAAATTTTTTCAAAGATTCTCCGCTTCTGTCGGCTCGCACAAAAAAATGTCACATGTTTCGAACTTGCATACCATTATTTTAGCGTTCAATGAAGTTGGGTGAAAAGAGAAAAACGAAAATTGTAAGCAAGGAGCACGTGTGACAAGAACAATGTAGCATGTAGATGTGAAGAGTTATGCGGTGAATGCCTGTCATGTACGAACGTTAAATTGGGTAAGTGCGTATGCATGCGTGGGCGTTTGTGATGCGTTGATAATGTGCGATTCTTTTCGAATGAATATTACGTAGTGTATTCGATTTTCTATTGACTTTTTTACGGTTTTGTATATTCAAAAGGTGACAGTGTGTTCCTAAGGGCTCAGAGGAGCACACTAGTCGTTTTTTGCTTTAGGGTAGCCTGTATAGAATTTAAAAGGAAAAAGAACGATAGATAAAAAAAGGAGTGAAGGAAGAAACATGAACAATTTTTTTATTTATGCCACTTGTAACACGCACGCTCATGCACACATCGAGAGAAGTGGCAAAACCATATTCAAAGTGATGTAATATAAAGCGAGACGCTCCTATTTACATTACGATTGTATCGTACGTTTAAACTAGACAAACTTCATGCGAAGAGGTCAAGAGTGAAGAAACAAAAAAATATAGATCCCGCCGAAAGGTTCCGTTAACACGTGTAAATATGATATTGTTTACCTGCCATACTGACGTTTTATTTTTATTTTAAAATGGTCGAGATTAGAAAACGACATCCATATAAATGGATTCTATAGTTATCCCGTCTGGTCCGCATTACTCATAATATATAATATATGTGCAAAAGGTATATGTTTTATGTATGATCATTTCTGACATTCGTCTTTGACACGTGTAATCTTGTTCTTTCCGTATCCCCCTCCCCAATGACCCTAGACATTTATTAAGTCGTTAACCAAGTACAAAACTGTATAAATATGTATTCTCTTAAAGTTTTCATTCTCACCATGTCCCTTGCTCTGTACCTGCTCACCTGTATCCTTCTTTCATAAGCCAGCATCATAAATCTTAACTTCGCGTAGAATCGATAGTATAGTTTTTCATAGCTTCGCTTTGACAGTCTCGAATTCCAACCTATCTGTTTCCCGTTTCCATAATCAGTCCACGTGTTGTGAATGTTTACATTTTTGACAGTTCGCAAACAACATGTTTCTCATTAAGTAACATGTGGCTTTTTACATAAAATCACGGAAACAAAGTATAAAAAAAATATATATATATCTTGCTGCAAAAGAATGCGCATGCATTTATTTGGTAGCTGAAAAATTGATTTCATTGCTTCCTGTCTGTCAAAAATATATATTGAATTCCTGAACCGAATATAGTAATTGGTTTACCCTTTGTACAATGTGATTCCCGGTATTCCTCTTGCCGCTAGCCATTCTTTTCCAGCCGTACGACAATATACAATATAATTATTCGTGATTAGGCCATTAACCAAAACTAGAAATACACACATTTCATCATCTGGCAGGTAGCAGAAGTTTAAAATCTTACGTCAACCAAAGCATCAATTTTAATTAAAAAAAAAAAACAAATCTGGAAACATGCAATTACGTGTGTATGTCGCGTGTATGTGTATAACGGACGTCGTAACGTGTAGACCCGTTACCACGCGTGTAACAGGAATTTTACGAGATGTGATAATGTTCTATTTAAAACTCTTATTATTGATGCGCTCGTGCGACATCAAGCTAAATTGCGTGTGCATACCTAGCAAACATGATTTGGTATGGTAATATATATATATAT
>JAYRCB010000497.1:604211-669813 GCA_036026315.1 Trachelus stipa
TATATATATAACATATATATAGCTTGTCGAATATTTCTTCAAAATAATAACAATTGTATTAACAGTTACGTTATATAGAGTGTATATAACTACGATATCTTAAATTGTTATAAGTTTAGTTGCATTACATTGCTTGCTTGGTATGCACGTATGAATTGAGACTAGAGTGCGTAATGCATCCGTATGTGTATGTGTGTATGACGTGGGTTTATGAATTGAAATAAATGGAGTGGGTGAAACTATGGAAAAGAGAGTGAAAATGAAAATATCTAAAAAATGTGTCTATAATTATATCGGATGAGTAAGGATAAAGTGGAAACAGAAAAAGAGCGAAGATAAAAGTATAAATATTTTAGTAGATAAGACGAATAACAAGTAAATTAATTAAGTAACAGTGTGTAGAAGAGAAGGATTTAAAGAGAGGCAGATAAATGAGAGTGGGAAGAAGGAGCGGAAAGATGATAATGATAATGACAAAAACCAACAAATAAATATACATGTATAAATTAAAAGTATATAAACTAAAATTATGTGTAAATGGGGTAAATATATCATATATATATGGATATATGCATATGTGGATATGTATGTTATGTATAGATCCTACGTAGAATCGCATATATATATATATATGTATATGTGTATATACATATGCATGTCAAAGGGTACTTTTTAGGACTTTTTGGTTTGAGTATTGGCAGTTTTTAGGACGGGTCTGAAAGAATTTTGATATACATAACGTATACTTTCGGGACCGTAAAGCGGCACTCACACCGATGTTTCCAAAAAAATTTTTTGCTATATACACTCGGAGTTGTGATGGGCTAAGAAATAGTTTCGTTAGATTAGATTAGGTTAGAACTATAATACTACATGTCCCAAGGTTGTTTTTTTTAGGAAAAAAAAAACACATTGGCTTGCCGTTGTGAGTGGCCTATGTCCTAGAAACTGCTCCTGGACAAGTTTATATATATATACACGCACGTATAATGTATGTACGCAAGGGATAATTGTGAAAAATGGTTAATGCGTTGACATTGCGTCACACCATTTATTACTATAAAAACAAAAAGAAAAAAAGGAGGTAGGAATCCCTTCGCCAATTTTGCCTTCGTATTTACGGCGTATAAATGTTTTTCAAGCCGTAACGAAGGCAGTGCGGGCGGAATATTGGCAATCTTGCTCTCGGATAGTACTGACGAACATGATTGCTCCTTGGCTTTTACTCGAAACGCAATGGATAAAACTTACGTGTGGAAAGAAAAGAAAGAAAAAAGTGAATAATCAAGTAAGATTGATGAAAGAGAATTCGAAATCATTATATCATAAATGTTTAAATCTTGTATCATTGTAATTAAATAAAAAAAAAGAAACGAAAATATGTATTAGGATCTCATTGTGTAGAGATGAGAAGAAAAAAATAAATATATTGTATGTCATGCCATAACTTAACAGTAGGAGGTCTCAGGACTGTCTGCCATAATGAACATTCTGATGTAAATAGGAACTATTTATTGTTTTAAAACAATGAAATATTTAATGTAACGATCTTGTATGTTCTAATATTTACAGGACAAATGGGTAACTTTGTAGGTTTAATATCAATGTGGTGCTGGGGTGTGACCGTCTACATAAAAATTTCTAGTTGCCTTTGGTAACTCTAGTTCGATACCATCTAGATCCTTAGTCAAAATGATTTGACATCCTGGAAAAAAAATCAGTACATGATAGATGCAAGTGCAAAGCTTTCCTTTTACATACCTAATCGTGAGTTTTCACGCAAAAATGGTGCTAGATCTAATAAATCCTCTTCCTTCTCTTCAGCTGGTTTTAACTTATCCAAATAGTCATGAGATACATAAACATGGCACGTTGTGCATGCTAAAGATGCTTCGCAAGCTCCTTCCATTTCAATATTGTATCTATGTGCAAGGTAGAGGACATTATCGCCTACCTTACCTCTAACTGGTATTCTTTGTCCATTCTTGTCTACATAAATAATATTCACCCTAAAGAAGATAGAAATATATAGTGTAAGTGATAATAAGTACCACACAATCAAATATGATACTATTTAGAGATAACTATGTTCATCTTTAAATATATAGGGACAATTATGATAAAACGTTATATGAGATGATCCCTCATAAAGTTACAAATCCAGAGACTTTATTAAAAACATTAATAATTTACCTACACTTCATCTTCAGATTTAGGATCTTGAAACTCATACTCTCCGTGTTTTACCCCTACAAAAAATATTTTAAAAGTTATTTGAATACAATTTAAGAATATTTTTAAAAACCATGTAATTGCCGGGTATACACATTCTCTGCGTGTGCAAAATATTTCAACTTACAATTACTTGTGTGAATATGAGAAATAGGAAGTACCAGCAGAGACTCAGGTACCACACTTTTTCTTCTTTTGATGCTGGTAACTAATACGTGTCGTAAAATAGAAATCATACTAAAATTTGTTAAAATTTTTATGTTTGAGGTTAGGGCAAACTCATGAGTATATAAACTTCCTGCCTTTCGTCCTTTCCCTTTTAGTTTTATTCTTCGCTTGACGGTAGTTTCTTATGAAACTTGGACGATACTATCTTCTGTTTCTACTGCTACAAATTAGTTAATTGTGTACTGTATACGTACAAGGAATGATCACTGAATCACATCTCCATTGAATACAGCTGACAACAAAAAGACGACGTTGTGTAGCAGAATTGTCTGTCGGTAACTCTCCTCCCCAACGGAACTTTCATACGGTAAAGTTGCAGGAAATTATTAGAACCACAAAACATAAGCCGCCAAGCATCTATCTTAACATTTCTAATACGTGATCAGCGCAAAAAGATACATATATACTTACTCGGCTCCGAGGCACTTCGACAACAGTTTGAACGATTTCCAATTGACGTACCTTAAATTTCCAGAAATTACTCAAAAATTTTCATTTCTACTTTATTCCTTTTAAAATTGCGAATCTCTCTTTCAACAGAAAAGAGATGATCTTTGGAGTACCGTAAAACAACCTCAGAGCACGAAAAAAAGGATACGCCGGGAACCTCAAAAAGAAAGCAATCCTGAAGTAATCAGGAACAATTGTAGTTTCTCCCAGGTGCTGAAAACAAACTTAAGGTTAACATAATATTCTTTAGTATTGATCATTCTTAACTGACAAAATATTTTGATGGTTTTGTGTAACATTTATATTATGTACATTATTTATACTTCATATTAGCATATGGTACTGATTATTAAATTTTTTATGCATTACACAGGAATCATGGTCGTTCTTAGTAATTTCTCAGCACCGCAGGAAGGTATTCGCCATGAGGAACCAGATACTACTGTTTTTATTAATGATAAGAAACTTGGGAAGGGTACATTGTATATAACGGACAGGTATATTTTCTGATCTACATACTGAAACGACGTTACATTGTATCTTTATTTCTTAGTGTACTATCATGGATGGATAGTGAAACACAGGAAGGATTCTCTTTGGAATATCCAAGCATATCATTACATGCTATTTCAAGAGATGAACAAGCTCATCCTCGCCATTGTCTTTATGTGATGGTTGATTCGAAGGTGGACCTACCAGGAAGTTAGAATACTGTCTTTTTTAAACATTACCAAGTATCATTTCAGGAATGCCATAAGTTTAAATTTATTTTTTAGGTGCATCTTCACTGGATAACAGTTGTGAGCATGATTCCGAAGACTCTAATTCTTCAGCTGCAATTACAGAAATGAGATTTGCACCCGATAACACAAATAATTTGGATGCTATGTTTCAAGCTATGAACCAGTGTCAGGCTCTACATCCTGATCCACAAGACAGCTTCTCCGGAGGTTTGAATTTGCTACAATTTATACACAAATAGAGAATTAGAGTTGATAATGAAAAGTTATATTTTGATCAGCTGAAGACGAGGACATTTACGAAGATGCTGAAGAGGATGAATTCGATTACTATGAAGTGGGTGCAGGAGATCCACCATATTTATTACCTTCAGGTACATTAATACTGTCAAACAAAAAAATCAGTATCCAATTTTAGTTAACAAAATCGCTCAATGTATAAAATTTTGAAGCCTTTGATTCTTTGGAAATTGCACCAAGTCACAATGGCACTGAATCAGAAGAAAATATGGACGTAGAAGCAGGACAATTCGAAGACGCCGAAGAGGATCCTTAAGCGAAAGTTCCCCGAGACAATTGACGTAATCTCCACATTACCCAGCTAGTGCACATACATTTAGTTTCGATTATTTGAAAATGTAATTGTGAGTTTTGTGTATTTGAATACGTACGTAATCTACCACCATTTACAATGTAATAACGGTACGTAATCCCTTCCTTGAACCAAAATACTTTCACGGCCCAGAGGCATGAATGAGAAAAACGAGACCCTTTTATTTATCTTCTTTTTGTACATGGTAATAATAACTTCTTCAGTAAAAATAAATGTAATATGAATATATTCCAATAATTCCCTTGCTTATAGTCCAAAAGTATAATGATTGGTCTAATTTAACAACTATTGCAATAGTTGCGATCTATTGACCAATCAAATGTGTTTATTGTCTTAGCGCAATTTTTAACTAAATACAGTCATCTTTACTGCTTCCATCATCATTTCAAAGAAATACTAGTAGCATTTACTTAAGGGTAACTTTCAAAACTTTGATCACGGACGTTTTGTATTAAAAGTTTAATATATAAAAATTATAAAGAAAATTTTATTTTTACCCGACTACGATAAAATAACCATATTTCATCCCTGCAACGCGGGCAGAAAGTAATCAATTTTTGACCAGAGGGAAAAACAAGTGATTTTGCGGGCAAAAAATTAAATCTGCGGACAAAAAAGCGATTATTGCGGGAAGAAAAAAACTAAACAAAAGAAATGAGATGTGAACCTACACCCATATATTGTAGCGTTGTGCCGTTGCAGGCATAAAAATATGGTTATTTTATAAATAGTCGGGTAAAAAGTAGTATATGCCACACGGGAGGAGCACGGATTTTCACTTCGTGCTCGTGTTGCCTTCGGTTCGCTCGGGTAACAAACCTCGCACTCGGCGATAATCACGCACTTTCCTCCCTTGTGGCATAAAGTACTATTTTTCCATTGTATTAGGTAATCCTTTCTTTTTAAGCGACTTCCACCTTTTTCTTGTAGTCATTAAATTCCATTTTGGATGTTGTTCAGCAAGTGTAACAACTTTTGCTCCATAATCCAAAGGAATGTAGTTAGGAGGTGGCTCTTCGTAATCGTTTGGATCATAATCTTAATTTTTTATTGGATCATCCGTATACTATCGCAAAATAAGGAATACATATAATTTTAATTTATAATGATTAGAAAATTATTAAATTTAGAAAAGGAAAGGAATCGAACAATATATCTCTTTATACAGTCTTTCATAGTCGTTATCACCAAACCGAGACAGATCCTCAAGTGTCACAATGTAATATTCATTGATAATTTCAGTAGTAGTACTAGAAATTATATCTGCCATAGCCATGGAAACAGCACTGATTGTTTTTCGAGGATTGTTTGTTAACAAATCATTACGTGTGTATATTGAATTCCCATCGAGCAAAACATTAGTGAATTCACCTATAAAATTTGTACCAAACGATGTTATTTTACCAGCAGATTCAATATAAATTTTCCCACGGGTCGAAGGTTTTGGTTCCTTGGCTATTTTCTTGTTTGCGACAAAATAATCAATATAAAAGAAGTTTTTGGACCTTGCTGGAACTCGCAACCGCTATTAACTCGGTAGATCGATGATCACTGCTAATTAACAAAATCCAGCAACAAACAACTTACAGTCGCAGAACTCACGTCAAAAAAGATAGGTAGTGCAGAGGGGGATGTGCCAATGCACGTGCTGTACAACTCTTGAAAAGGGAATATTTTTTTCCTTTTAAAGAAACCTTTCACTTGTACGAAAAATTTTCTACATATAAGATTACATCTTAAAAGTATTGAAGATTGATATTACAATTTGAATTAATTTAATCAATAGATTTTTGTTTAAAATAAATATATTTGTCATTCATAATCAATTTAAAAAAAAATCGGAGTCAACGGGAATCGAACGCGAACCGACCACGTGTTATTCACACAACGTCAGTTGGTGACACGTTTATATTGAACTGATATACATATGTGCATCGCCTGTTCTTTTTTAAATAATAAAAAGTTATCAATCTTCTTAGATTATCAACATTGCACTAATCTTATGATATGGACACATTATAAAATTTATTATACAAATTTTGAATGCTGCATAGGCATTCATTTACGCCAATTAACATCAAATTCTGATATAATCCAATTTTACATTTCATCTTGTTCCTTTGTAGTATTTTCATTGTTTATCACTCTTTTAAAAAGGATGACTATCTGATATTAAGAAAATTCTTATTGTTTATGTAACATGATTATTAGATATAAGTTAGATGCTCTATTAACTCCCACTAAAAATGTAACACGTTACATTAATATTTATTATGAGAAGACAATATTAAATTCACATAATAAAAATAAATTGAACGTGTTACATATCTCAGTCGGTAGAAATTAATAGCTTGCATGAGATTTACATCTAATAAATATATTACATAAAGCGTTGAACTTTCTGGGGATGATTATTAAAATATTCCAAGTAATTATACTTCTAGTAGATTCTTATATTTATTAATTATTTACGTTTTCTATATTTCAAAAGAACAATGATTTATTATCTTTTCATACACGTCAATCAACATCATTTAAGAAAAGATATATTAATTGTACGTAAATATCGCTTTGTTTCACCTTATGCGCGATTTCATTTTTGAGCTATATAGCATAACGAGAAACGTATGTAGAATATATCTACCTAGATTAAAAGGAAAAGTTTTAAGAAAAATTTCTCGAAAAGTACTTTATCCAGTAAATAAAAAAAACTTTGCTACTTTCTCGTGCCTTTCTTCAGGAAAGTTAATTCGAAGTTGCACGATCTTTTCCTTTTTATTGTAGATAAATCATTTTCCATTAGCAGATTCACAACGTTCCATTGAATCTTCTATTATTTTAATAAAAAATCAGCATTTGATACAGACTTATATGATCGCATTGGTTCATGTCGGAACACACCCCAAGATAGTCCAGTGTTCAAATATAACGTCTCCTATTTTACACAGATTTTGGACGTGGCTCCTCTAATGCGATATTGAATCTGAATAACAGAAATACACTATGAAGAACAGTTGGACTTTTTAAAAACGAATTAGAAGTTCAAGGTCGTGTAAACTTTATGAATGATTTCTTCATCCTTCAGAGGATCAGATTTACAGCGTCTCATCGTATCTTCTTAGGTCCAAATATAAGGTCAGCATCAGGCGCACCTTTAGGATGATTATATTTCTGCCTCCGTTCGCGATTTAAGTTGACGGTAACCGGTCTGGTGCCCTGATTAATCGTTTCCTGGTAATCCTCCTCTTCCTGTCTCTCAGTAATATTCAAAGTCAATCTCTTGACACGTTCCTTTTCTTCCTTCTGTTCTTGTTCACGGTTCCTCAAATTCATAGCAAGCTCGGAGGAGACAGGTACAGCTAGATTTTTATACTGTTGCTTGTTGCCTTTCCTGAGCATCAAGACAAAATCCATAGTAGTGGTGTCAGAAGGACCTTCCTGAAGTTGTTCATATGTCTTTTTTGTACTTTTAACATGAAGTGGTACAGAGATGTCGACTTGCTGAGGCTTCACGGAGTCTCTCATCCTGTCTTGAATATTGTCGGAGACCATTTTGTCCAAGGCTGATAGAAAGTCGTCATCTTCAGGACAATTGACTCTTCGAGGTCCAGCTGGTAGAGCGGCATCCAACTCAGAGGCATCCATTATGACACCTTCGTTGCACCCTTCGGATAGACTCTGATCACCCTGGGTGTTTTCTTGGGTTCCATGATTTTCATCTCGGTCGCCATCTACTGGCCACTCTTCTTCGGATTGAGCCTCCGAGTAGTCTTCGGACTCCTCAAAATGAAGTTCAGCCATTCCTTTAGCATCTCCACTTCCATTTCCTGAAGTGAGAGCAACATCTTCTTCAGCTTCCTGTATCACACCCATTTCGGATTCTCCGTCGTTACGCTCTCCGGTGTCATCCTTCGTAGAGTGACCTAGACTCGGGTATAAAGTGTTCCGCAACTCATCCACAGCACACTGTGCTTCTTTGTAACTTTGGAAAAGTTGCATCTTAGGTCTGAGCATAGTCAGCGTATCTTTGTACATATAATCAATTCCTACAGGGAAAGGATTCTCCAGGGTCCATATAGAATCAGTGAACTTAAACCAGTAGTAATTTTGGAAGAAGATCAAAAAGTAGTCTAACTTCTTCTTGCTAGATCCTCCACTGAAGTATTGTCCACAAGTTTCAAGTAGGGTACATACCAGCCTAATTCGGAAGAGATGGTCAGGTGGATCTAGAAGACTAGGTACAGAGTGATCCATGCTCACCCCAAACGTAATGAGGAGATACAAAGTCCTGAAAATATCACCACTTTCTACCATTCGATAATTGTAAAGTTCACCAAGGTATTTAACCATAGCTATCCTGCGTTGATTATATTTGGGCAAATTAATCTCCATACACAATCTAATGTCTTCGAGGACACCGTCAACCACATGGGGGCCGACTGTTTCGTAGTGAGCCACCAGTCCAGCCAGTAAACTACCTACACATCTGATGTTTAGATATTTAACATTGTATGCTGCGGTCAGACACTTAATAGCATAAGCTGAAATACTCTCATCTTCCCAGTCCAACTTTCTCATCCACTTCAGGACTTTGTCTGTATTTGTTTTCGAGAGATCTTGGTAAAGTAACTTCCTGATGAACTCATGCATAGGAGGTCGTTCCTTCTTGGATATACCACCAGTAGACTCTGGTGGATTTACAAAGTAGTAAGCATTTTCGATAATTGTAACATATCTAGAATCTAGCGCAGTTACAGCTTTCTTTCTCATCATCTGCTCCAAATAAACCTTTGTTCGCTGATGAGAATCTGGGGAACAGAAAAGAAACCTTCCGCAGGTCTCTAAGAGATTGCATGCCATCTCTACGTGATGATGTGTGAAGTCGTGTAGTAGAACTTTTAAACAGTATAATGCTTCTATCTTGGAATAAAGTTTGAATTTAACAAGCTCACCAATATATCGGACAACCTTGACCTTTGACTCTATGTTGATTTGATCCTTCTTACGTACGTGATACTTGAAGTCATGTTTCAACATTAAACATAGTTCGTTAGCGACATCAGGCATTACTGTATATAAGATAGCTGCCAGTCTAGAGTAAAATGGTAAAAGATCAAGACGGATCCTCGAGACGCCAAACAGTGCTTTTATCAGCTTCTTTTTGTTGTGTTTTGTATTCAAATTCATCAAAAATTCTACAGCGGCGTTATCTATCATTTCACGATTGACACAATTAGGAAGATTAGTCAGGAACGCATCTAGAAGTATTTTGTTGCTGATGTTCGCCACTTGAGGTTCTTCTGGCTCTGGTTCTGGCTCATCAACTTTATCTATTTCTTCCAACTCATCGAACGTTATCTCCTCATCTAGAGCTTCTTCAGTTATTGGGGCATCGCTCTTAGGTAGCTCCTTCATGTATGAGCCAGGAAGGAACACTGTGAGATCTGGTAGAACTTCGTAAAACCTTCTTGTTTCTTCATCTCCCCACATATCCTCGAGAATACTATTTTCCTCTCCTTCACTAATCATTTTTAGATTATCTTCCGTCTCAGCTTTTACTTGTGCATCAATGGGTAGTTCTGGCACAGGTTCGTCCAAGGTATCAGAGAAACTCTGTACACCAGTTAATAGGCGCTCGTAAGATGCTTGAAGGGCTTCTAACTTTTCTTTACGCTCTGAACTGAGTTCACCTCGTGTTTGTAAAATTTTACGATTCTGTTTCTCAAATGCCTGAAGTTCCTTATGTTCCTTAAGAAGATGTTTGCATAAGGAGTTATAATAATCTCTAAGTAACATTTTGACATTCTGTTGCTTATCTGGTGATAGCAGTTTACTCTTTGGGATTGTTACATTGAGCTTTTCTGAAAGCTCTCGAACCCTCTTAGGAACTAGGCCAGCATAGTCTTCTCCACAATGACGACAAAAGCTTAGAATTATGCTTGCATTATTGTGTTCTTCTTTATCCATATTAATAAGAACAGTGAGTACAGAACCCAAAAGAGAAAGTCCTTGTTTGTGGGTAAATATTCCAGCGTTAACTAGTTCAGCATAGAAACGTAGATCCACTCTGAGCTTACTAGGATTAACAATTTTTTCACCCACCTTGAATGAGAGTATTCTTTGCCAGTTCTCAAAAAAATGTGTTGAGAACTCAGCATAAGTCTGATGAAGAAAACTACAGGCTTTAATAGCAGGAGTGACATCAGTCATTTTTAATTTAGCATCCACAAGAGCAATAGCCACCTCACTAACATACTTTGTCAGATTTAAGTTAGCCATGTCTTTAAGGAAAGCATCAAGTTGTGCAGCACTAAAGTTTTTCAGCTTCTTCACAAAAGTTGTATTTTTCTTGAGACTAGAATCTAGTTTGCTGAAATAGGAATCAGGTGGTCGGCTTACATTCAAATTTGCTGTTCGTATAGCTTCCTTAGCAGCAAGTCTCTGTTCCGTTTCTTTGACATAATCCAGCAAGAATTGCTTATCCTCTTCAGATGGTTCCTGAGGTTCAGGAACCTCTTGCTGAGTATTGTTCTCTGTTTCAGACATTATACTTTAATTTTTGTGATTTTAAATGGTTGTTTGTTTTAATCACTTGAAGGTTAGATGTCTTTCGTTTGTATTCAGGTCTCAATCTTATGCAAAAATCCTGACATGAAACTCGATATTCATAAAATATTTCTTCAAATTTAATGTCATTAAATTTATATGTCCAATATTGTAATTCATGAAACAAACTCTTCACCGAGCATAAAAATTACTTCTGCATTTGCTCTTTTAAAAGAACTTGATTCAATATGATTGAATATGATTCCGCCAGAGGATATTATCATGGTGGAAGCAGATAGGTGTCGCGCAGTGTCGCGGTTCTCGAGACGAGTTTCGAACCTACTGCGCAGTACCATTGCGCCGGCCGTTTCCAACAAGTATACATACATATATGCATACCAGAAAATAAATATGCGTGATATATCCACGCAGTAAATCGTTGAACGAATTTTTTTAAATAAACGTAAGTAATTAATTTCTATAACAATTTTGCAAAAGTGCAATGTTGTTACTTCACAAAGGTAACCAAATATCCAAAAATACAGTAGGAATACAGAGTAAATGCATAGTTTACCTTTTCGATCAAGTGATTCTAACCTTAAACTGTAAACCCGTAGATCTTAGTCAAATCAAACTGCGAAAATAGATGATTTAGCTTTGGGACATAGAATATTTTTTGTTACATTGTAATTAAAAATTCATGTAGTCGATTGTAGATGTATTTTTTATTTGGTACTGCCAGAATGTTTGGGATGAATTTAGAAAATTAGTTGGAGCTGCCTCTGGCTTTAACCTAAATGTTTTTGCATTAACAAGTCCGTAATCTCTAACTAAATTGCTTTGGAGTTATAATAATGTGTTTTTTTTTTCATAATTAGTTCTGTACGCAACATGCCTACCTGCTATGTAAAAGGATGCAAAAATATGGCTGAGTTTTTAAAAAACAATCCACAAGGAAAAGATCTTTTTATACCATTCCAATGGACAAACAAGTTTTAAAAAATGGAAAAAAGCCTGTGGGAGAGAAAACATAAATATAAAAACTGATAATTTTTATAATTTTTTAATGTACAATTTGATATGAAAACTTTTACACTTCAAAATTGATATTTTAACATATAAATGTGCTGGGACTACTCCTTGCCATTTGCTTTTAGGGAGAAAATGTGGCTACAGAAACAACCAGTTTTCTTCAACACGTGGTCGTTGTTCGGAACACAATACAGTACTGCCTGAAAAACTATCAGAAATTACATCTAGAACTCCAATGGGTACTATTGAAACTACAATTGAAAAAAATCTATTCACATCAATTGTAGAAAATTCACTCCTGTCACGGATGTTATTTCTGTAGACAAGGGCGAACTCCTAGTAGGATCATCTGCTATTAAAGAATCAACGTGGCCGTAAAAAGGGCTGCGTACTTTTGAGCTACATAGTAATTGTTTGCAAGAGGACACTGTTCACTAAAAACCTACCAACGACGAGCACTACAAGTTCACTCCACACTGTGATGTCTGAAATAGAGAATTTTTTGACAACAAACGCCGAAAATCTACCACCGATGCTCAAAATATATTGTGATAAAAAAGAAAAAGAACACGTCATATATAAAAAATATATCTGGAAGCAAAATTATGAAAAATTGAAGAAAGACATTATTTTGCAGCGGAAATTCATGATAAAAGAAAAAAAGATTATAAAAGCTGATAATACTGGGCAGAAATACACAGAAATATTAAAAAGATTTTTTACATTAGGTCAGGTTAATTTATTACTATACCTAGAGAAAACTAGAGCAAAATGGAACGCTGAAGACATCTCCGCTGCTATATTTGTATGAAGCGTAAGTGCCAAAGCATACAGATTCTTGAAAAGCAATATGCAAGTTCCTTTGCCATCGTTTTCGACTTTACGAAAGTGAATAGAAAAGCTGAACATGGAACAAGGTTACTCCACGATGTGTTGAGTATCATGAAGTAGCAAAATTCCAAAATGACAAACATTGAAAAACTCACAGTTCTAAGGTTCAATGAGATATACATTTCAACCTTGATTGAAATAGATTTTAAAAAAAAGGAAAATTGGACCGCACAAAACTTGCCAATTTATGATGGCTCGCGGGCTGTTCGGTAATTGGAATCAGCGTATTTTTTATATATTAATCAGCCAATAACAAAAAACATTCTCTTCGATATGATATCGAAGCTTTATGAATCTGGATATACGGTGATTGCAATCATGTCAGATATTGGACCGACAAATAAAAAATTATAGAACACCAAGATTAATATTGGAACTGGATCGGATCAAAACTGTTATTTTCTGCATCTATGTAATGAGAAATTTCGTGTGTAGGGGTTCATGGGCTCACTCTATTTAATAAGACTGGCACGTAATCATTACCTCAACAAAGGATTCGTCTTTCGACAGCGACATATGCGGAAAATGTCTTTCGAAGAACTTCTGTGGTTAAATACCAATACAGATTTAAAAATTGGTTTCAAGTTAAAACGACAGAATTTAGAATCCCGTGGCCCTGAACGACAAAAGATAAAACTCAACGCAATTGTTCTCAAACACTAATGCAAAAGCCATAAAAGCGTGTGCTGACAGGGGTCTTGGCGGTTTTGAAAATTGGTCCGACATCATATATGTTACAATTGTTCAACAATTGGTTCGACGTTTTTAATAGTAAAATGAAATTTGAAAGATATCCAAAAGCAATTACCTTTGGGATCGAATATGAAAAACAAGCAAAAGTTTTACAAGACATGGATGATTTCATCAGCAATATCCGAGTATATGGTTGTACAACATTGTTATCTTTTTAAAAAGGAATCAAATCATGTCATCAAATATGCAACAAACATATAACAATGACGAGTTCCAAATTCAGTATTTGTTGATAAGCCGATTAAGCCAAGACATGTTAGAAAATTGTTTTTCTTATCTACGTGGCATGCGTGGACGAAACAACCATCCCACTCCTTTAAACGTAAGGCGTTGACTCCGGTGGTTCGTCGTGGGGAAGCACTCCGTAGATCTTTTTTCAGTAAATACCAACACTAAGGTTGGTCCAAAAGACACACATAATATATGTGGCGATTGTGATACATCGGGAAATTCGTATGAAGGATGTCATTACAATGCATCTTCGAGCAATTCACGTAATACTATTATTACTAATTATATTAAAAGAAAGTAAATAATTATATTAATTACGTTACAAGGTATGCTCACTGTTACAGAAAATATCTAAAAATAAATTTAAAAAAAAATAAATTTTCTTGTAACTTCTGTGAAAGATCTTCAAATAGAAATCCTATACTTAGACCATAGTTTTCTTATATTCAGGATTTGCACTCATATGAAAATTAGTGAGGTTAAATATTGAACGGCGCATTCTGCCATAAAACTTTATGCTAATCTTCCTCTTATTCATACTTACAATTTGAGGGCAAAAGTCATTGAGCTATACCTCAAAAATGTTCACACATAAAACTATATACTCAGTCGTCAATATGTCCCAATTGCATTGCAATCTCCAACAAGTACCAATGCTCGTGATTGTAATGTTAGTACAAGAGAAATACAACTGATATTTGTTATACATTTTTCTCCAAAACCATTTTATACAATCAGAGACGAGTAGTCAACCTGGCGCATAATTGATGGACATGGACTTCTATTCTTTTTTTTACTCAATAGACGTTTTCGAGAAAAATGTGTTAAAAGTTTTTTTTTATGTTCACTAGGCACCTCCCTTAAAAATTCTTAAGGGGGAGCTATACGTCTCCTCTTTCACTCTGATGCGATCCTCATATACTGTGATTATTGTTTTCATGCAATCAATGTACGTGTTTAGCTTAACATCAAACAAATTCGATTTAATGTCGATAACGACGGTAGACGATTTCGAATTTCCGCGCGTAATAGCCGGCGGAATGGTACAACCTTCCTATTGGCTGTTCAGTATAGATGCGCAATGCTACACCTTGTCTATTTCCATCATGGTTATTATTTTCAATCAAGAGTATGTTCCAAAATATACTGCCACTACTGCGACCAAAACTGTGTTTTTATTGGTTATGTTTCGACCAGATTCAAGTTAGAGAAGAAATACGTGTTTGCATATCTATAATTAGTGAATTACTAGCATACATTCAATGGAAACATAACCATTCATGTGTCTGGCACATATCTCCCATTGGGGATACAGCCATAAGGAAAGAAAGGAAGGAACATTCATGTATTTGTATCTAAGAGAGATTTAACTACTGTTGCAGTATTGTCAGTAATTTTCGAAAAGCATTCAAGGATTTAAAATTGTATTACTGAATTAAACTGGAAGTAGTCTCAAAATTTATTTCGAGTATTAAAACAACTTTACATCTTTGCCGCACAACTAAAAAAATATCAGACTCCTCATTGGCCAAATCTTCCACAAGAAGTAATTTCAACCAATAAATTCCATTTTCTATGTTTTCCAACAAAGCGGTGAAAGTGCCTTAAAACTAGAAGTACACATTTCCTGAAAAACAATCAACAACTTTTTAATTATTAAGATATTCTATTTAAATACATTATATTGTATTCTTAAAAATTACATCGCGTCAAGAATAAAAAAGAAGTACTTTAAGCTAATTTGTATAGGATTGAAGTTTGTTGTCAACGTGTGTTCATTTCAAAAATAACTAAGCTATTTTTTATTAAATCCACCCATCATTGACATATACATCACTATCTAGCCAAATTACAAAATCATAATAATATCATAATACAATCATAACATACATAACCTTAATCGTTAATTGTGATTGGTCATATACATGGTGGAGATGGTAAAATGCTGGTATGAGGTCATTATGGTTCCAGCTTTAGTACACAACTGGAACCACGAACCGACAAACCTGACCTCTATGAAACATGGCAAGTAGGTAAAACGACGAACTTGTGAGTAGTGTCAGTAATGTTCATAAGAGTGCAATGGGTATAACGGTACATATTTGTGTCCCTGTGATCGTCCTTGTGGTTCTTTGCATAGGACTTACAAGTTCAGAGACAACGCGACCCTGGTATGAAAATTTGCCGGCTGTTGCGATGGACTACAAGGTCCATATTGACCCTGGCAAAGAGGATTGTTACTTCCAGTATGTGAACCCTGGTGCAACTTTCTACGTTAGCTTTCAGGTAAGGGACTTGCTCACAGATCAAATGAATTGAAAGTAAATTGTCTATTTTCTCCTAAAAAAGTTGAAAGTCTAGAATGAAAAAGTTACTAGAAAATTTCGTGCTAAAGTACTAGAAAAACTAGTATTTTAAACCATATGTTTACTGCTTAGGATTACCGACCGAGTATTCTTGATGAGTTGCTCACAGCAAGTAACTGATCTGCGATTGTAAAATAATTAAAACAACAAACAAACAATAACTAATATTAAAAAAAAATATAAATATGAATATCGATACTGTTTATGTAACAATCGTAACTGTCACTACTCATAGTTACTTATACATATATTACTTTAAATTTTTAGTATAATAGACTTGACTGCGAATTTATTACAAACAAATGATAGCAGAAAATGTATCTTTTAAACGTCAGACAATTAAAATAATTGGACTTGCAAGTACACATGTTTTATTAGCATATGCAAATGGTATTACAATAGTAATACAACATTACATAGTAATACAATAGTAATACAGTAGTAGTACTATTGTAATAGATTTATAGTTGGAGCACTGTTGTTATATTTATAGCATACAAAACTTCTTTATAATATATTTTGATAGCTATACTCATTTATATGCAGATTACAGTGGCAGAATGTAATATATATATATAATAGATAAATGAGAGCAATATGGGTCGACATAAGAATATACGAAAATCGTGAAAGCGTTCGTCTTTGTGAGTTGAAAGTTCCGTTAGAGAGGTAGGATTTTTAGGAACTCAGCATTTTCTGGTTCATCGGAGGACTTATGGTGGAAATTATTCTTTCATGTTTTCTATTATTCTTTGTAAAACTCCAATACGAAGAATCGTCAATGCGTGGGAAATGTTATGGTTGGCGTCGTAGAGTAAAACTTTCTATGAAATAAGAGTGAAGGTACCTTCCCACGTCAAATGGACTGGTCATATGAGACGGATAACTTGGTAAACCAGATCATTCTATTAGTCAGAATCGAGATAACTGTTTCGTGATAACCGAATTTGTCCAATGAGAGATCTGGTTTTTTGAGTTATCCGTCTTGTACCACTAATCCGTTCGACGTGGAAAGGTACCTTAAGGGCCCTGCTCGGTCTATCGGGCGAAAAGTTGATCATTATTCCGGAGCTGTTTCCAAGTAATCAATAAAATGAAAATGTTTCAGTTTTTTCAGTATTCGTTTTTTAAACATTTTAACATAAACATCCTATTTTTTTAATATAATCAACATTTTTATTAATATTCGCAATTCAGTGTAGACAGATGGAAATCCAATCCCTCGATTGCGTTGTATAAGATAACTCGTTGTCAGATTGAGCTAGAACAAAAAACTAACGCTTTAACGTATTTAAAGTTTGAACAAACATTTTTGTACAGAAAGAAAGAAATTCAGTATTCACATTCAATCAGCGACCCCTGAGCTGGATGAAAAACCTTTTTCTCCCTCTTGTAATACTGTAATTGTGAAGTTTTCTTCATTTTCCAAATCGTCTCGCCTCTTTGGACGAGAAAGTCGTTTCGCGTTTCACCGTCTTCAAACGTGCTTCCTTCGTCTTTCTTCTGCGCATGCATCTTTATAACATGACCAATTCTTCCAGCCATGATGTGCAGCATATACAACACTGTTCTATAGCCCTGAAGAAGCCTGCAGCCAAATGGGCTGCTACAATGACAATTTCCGCTCCGCAGTATGTTTATTTCGTAGCTAATTCCCATATGACGGCATTATAGATCTCGTTGTTATTCTGATTGTAACCCTTTTTGGCGCGATGCGGTTCTCCAAATCGCGCGTACGAGGCTGCAGGTTCGAGCCGTAAGTCTCGGCGAATGAATATAGGAAATGATTTTGACGGAATAGTCGATCACAGAAAAATAAACGTGAGTTTTGTTAATAAAGGATGAACAGCAATACGTTATCCTATTACGTAATATAATAGTGTTAGAAGGAGCCCATCCTAAGGTATGTTGAATGTTAGAAAATATGTAGATCTGATCAGCAGAGTGTTGTACATTAAGAAGAAGCAATAAATAAACATGAGCGGCATGCAGAGAGTACAATACAACAGAAAGCAGTGTTGCCAGAAAGTGAGGGCACCTTGGCCCGCATGCATATAAAGTACTCAGAAAATCCCTCGGCTGGGATTTTTTGTTCCCCGTTCGAATACGCATGGTCGACCCGTGAAATCACATTCAGAGATCTCTTTTAAGTTATAAGTTTAAATAGTACAAAAAAACTAGTATCGAAGGATTTTAATTATAAACTATATGCAATTGCATAGTAGTGACAACATACATAGAATGTTGAAACATGGAATTACAATGTCGAGAAAAGCGAATACGATATGTACTAATATGTTGGTTTAGTGATCTGGGCTCGTTTACTGCGCATGCGCAAGAAGTATCCTACATGTGGGATAAATCCCACCATCTGGTAACACTGCCCGAAAGACGATTTTTCGCTGTTTCTGTACCCTCAGGTGGTAGGCAAGGTGACGCGAGGGATTATTATTATTAACACTATGCTGTCCACAGGTGTAATAAAGGTTCTTTTGTTTAGCGCTGGTAACGCTCGTGCAGTTCTTTTGGTCTATCACCGGCGTTTTTCGAGAGATTATAAATCGTCATGTTTTACTAATCTTAATAATTCTTAAGATAGTACGAGTGACACAGTCCCATCACTGCGAGTGGAAATGAAAAAAAGTTTTAAACAGATGTAAAGTATGAAATTGACGTGCAGAAAGCAATATTTGAGAAGGAGCAAAGCCTTTAACATAAAAAGAAATAATAGTTGTAAAATGATTAACAGCGAAGCAACAAAAGCGTAGTTGCTTATTGTTAGAGGTCATACTTTGTAACATTTTTCTGAAGAAAAATCTACACCACTTGTCCGATTTCAATGTACTGTAGCTTATTTTATTCATTAAACGATTCTCTAAAATTTAACCGGATTAGATTTCTCAATTAGCATTATTTTTTCTCAGGAATTGTTGCCAAAGAAATTCTTTATTGCTTCGCAATATAAACAAATAGCTATATTCTTAAACCATAGATTTTCGATGCCACCGAAATCTTGACTAAAAACAAAATTGATTATCATTTAAAAAATAATTGGCTAGTTGAAATCCTCTAAAATAGCTTGATCGATCAATCAATGAATATCACCATCATTTTTCTCCCTCGAAACTGAAAAACACTCGTATGAAAAAATGTATCCATCTAAATGTAACTTGGGACACCCTGTATATTCAATAAAAAATCACGAAAGCGCAGACTCTTGGATCTTGCATTAAAGTGTTGATATATTTCGAATGAGTTAATATAAAGCACAATTAGAGATGTATTGGGTTGGCATGAAAGTAATGAGGCACTCTAGAAAACTCGACATATGTCCTTTTTTAAATTAAAGTTCTTAAATTGTTTTTGACCATATTCTAGTATGTTTTAGAACATTTTAGATAATTCCGCTCTGTGGGTATATACAATAGAATATGGTCCAAAAACAATTAATTTAAAAAAGGACATGTGTCGAGTTTTCTTGAGTGTCTCATTACTTTCATGCCAACCCAATATAATGTCACTTTTTAAGATTATTTTACAATTTTCCGGTAGATACGGTAATAGCTGAGATATTGATCAGCTTGATTCACTCCTTTCATGTATTTATTGTAATCCAATGCACATTTGAGTTTTTGAAAATTGCAATTGTTTTTTCCACATAATTTTCGATTGTCAACTAAGTCGGCATTACGAATGACAAAAATCATTCGTACCATTTTGTTTTTTGCTGCTTTCCATAATTGTACAAGTATTTCATCTTTCGTTGAAATGCAATGTCAAAAACATTTAGTTTTGAATTTTTTAATTTAACCGGAGATCCTCTGTTTTGTCATATCGTTCAAGAGACTTGGATTTTCTTTCTAAATAAATTCTCCGCGAGTTCCACACAATTATAATAATAATTAAAAAAAAAAAAATGTCAGTAGTTTCAGTATCGTATCTTTTAAGGTCTGTCCCATGGAGACTATATAAGGAGTACGAACTGAAATGGGAAAATTGACAGAACATGCCTACTAATATCGTCCACACTGTTTTCTTTCTGTACCACTAACGTCGTTAGTTTCCCTTTTGTACTGACGTGAATATAGCATAATAAATACACGTGAAGTAAGCAGGCAAATATTTACAAGTTATTGCCATTTGCAAATAATCATGCTTCTAACCACTGAACTACACACTCAACATGGAACGCGCCCACTGTAGTAAAAGCGCGAGCCGAGAGAGATGGCCGATATAGTGGACTATCTGGTTTTCAGGGCCGTATAAAGACGTCCGACGTCCTGAACCAGGAACTTTGGTAATTTTTTGTCGCAGTACATTAAGTGAATTTCAGTGGCTACGTAAACAACGTAACTTCCGTAAATAAGTGGTAAATAACGAGTAGATAATATTTTTTATAGATAACTTGCTCGCTCACAATGCAATTAGAAGCAGCTTTCTTAGACGTTGTTAGCACAATGGAACTTATTGTTAGTCACGGAAGGATGTACAAAACATTGAACAGGATTGAGAAAATACTTCCACAATTATGTTTCATTGGGTGTTCGGTACATCAGCATGAAAGGATAAGAGAAATCGTTGATTTTTATATAACAATGCGACTTCATTTTTTAAATAGAACCTTTAATAAAAAAAATCCGTTAGAAAGAGAGAAAAAGAAGACTGAAAAAAAACGCTAAACTGATATAAATCGTAATGTAGTATTAACTATGTTAAATTTATACACTCTTATTTGAACAATTAATATGAAATACTTAAAAGAATATCCAAAATGTAATGTTAAGTATTAATTAATAAACTTTTTATCTTACGTCTAATTCAGTAATTGATCAACTTTATTTAAAAACCTCGATGATTAATGATAATAGGTAGTTTTTATTGAAAGTATTTTTCAATTTTTATTTTCTATTCTGAATGATCAATTAATTATTAATAAATTAATAATAATTTCATAAAAAAAATTGAATTTTATATTCAATTAAATTTTTGATTACTTATTTAATTACATTTGTTGTTTTAATTTGGTTTTGCACATTTTTATTATTTGTTTATTTAAGTTGAAGTAGGCTAAATTATTTACTTTATAATTTTCGAAGTACATCAAACTATGATTTTCAATCTAAACTCCTGCCTTGTATCCCTCCACTTTTTCAGTGCATACAGAACACTAGTGCCCTTTCATTTTGGGAAGCTGTATGTATACATAGAGTTCGTGCTCCTTATGTAGTCTCTATGGTCTGTCCAACGACTGAGTATATTTTGAAGTACGAAATATTGTATACCATAATAGAATCGCATAGCATTCGGACGAGGAATCAGTCATTTTCAAGATTTTGGAAATTTAGCCATTTTCAAAGGATTTTAAACTTTGAAATTAAGTCGTCTACACCATGGTATCACACTATCGCTGATGGAAAAGTTTTGCCTAGGATTAAAGGTTTCTCGAAACTGTTGTGAGAGATAATCTATTATGGGTTGCATCTTGAAAATTCGGTCAACATTATCAGGCATACTATACTGTTATCAAAAAAATATAAAATATTTGTCTAAATCTATTACGACTTATAATTTTGCGAAATATTGAGGTTTCCAGCATCGGATTCGTCGACCGATCGATCGTCCATCCTCGATTTTTTTTATTAATCCCATAAGAATCAACAGCGCAAACCACTTTTTAAGTCGCCTGCTGTAACGTCGGCAAATTTAATTTTTTTTTATATTGCTTGTTGATATTGAAAATTTGTAATATCTAGGGTAGAAGTACCGTTTTTGGCCATCTTAGTACCGTTTGTGGCCATCGATTTGATCCATTTTTGGCCATATTCATTACACATAAATGACGTCGATGGCCATAAATGGTGAAAAGTGCTTTGAGCATCAATTATTAAACAATTAGGTATTTTAAACATTCAATTTTCAATCTAAAATATGCTTTGAGTCATACTTTCGCATCTCATTTCTTAATTGAATAGATTGAAAGTAATAATGAATTAATATAGCAATTTTTACCATGGCCACTAATGGTACAGTGGCCACAAACGGTACGTTTACCCTATTTGTTTCAATGCTAATAAATTTAAACAAACTCTTTTCCAATAAATAAATATGCAAAATCTTTCACCTTTTATACATCTCTAAGGAATACGTTAGGACCCGGAGATCCTTCGAATTCATTATTGTTCTTCGGTAAATAAAAATCTGACCGTTCTATATCGTGATCTTAACCTTTAATTCCAAAACGTTTTTTTTACTACCTTCAAACACAAAATCTGGGTGCATTTTATCAGCGGATATAAACTGACGCAGGGGAACGATCGTTGACGTAGAGTTTCCCTTCTTCACAAACCTTTTATTTAGAATTGAGGACGACCACGAAGTGCCGACTGATTATCAACTTATTCCAAAAATTCAAATCGGCTCGGACAAAAATGACCCAGGCTTTGGGTTTAAGGATTAATCCGATTCTTCTGTGTCACTTGGTAACGGTAGTGTTCGTTGAATTCTTCGCTCACGTATTTCGGAGTCGGAGTACACCGAGATAAATTCTCGAGCCATTCATCTTGTAGAAACGTATCCTCTCATTCGTTTGCCATTCTCAAAGGACATAATTTCTTGTAACTATAACAAATTTTAAACACAAAATTTGCTAATATAATCGTATTGCAGCGTTTAATTAATTGTTGCCTTTCAGAATACAAGCGATACTAGCGTTTGTACGATAGCTTTGCACGCGACATTAACAGACATTTGTTTGACGCTTGTGTCTGTACGTACATCAAGCGAATTCACAGGCGATTGTTACTAGACTGACCGTACTGAAGTGAAGTTCAATAAAGTTTCACATTGTTCATAGCGTCACGACACCTTCGCTAAAGCTGCTATGTGATTGGTCGGCTTTAAACGCTTTTATCTCCGAAAATAAACATTGTACGACAATAAGGAAAGTGATTCATTACTCGGGAGATCGCCACGCGCATTGCTGTGTAAACCGTGTGCGTTAATTTTGAAACACCCTGTATATTATAACCCGGCGGATGGGTTATTTTTCAAGGGACGATTCGGGAAAAGTGTGGGGCGTCTGGGCCGGGATTCAAACCCGGGACCTTTTGATTACTGGTCGACTGCTCTGACCACTGAAGTATGCCAGCCGCTTACCACACCTTCCCCGAAAGGTCCTTACTAACGAAAATTCATTTTCGTTACAATATATAAAGTCAATAGGAATAAGAAGAGGAAGAAGAGCATGACGGAGTCAGCCGTGGACGTGACGGGATTTTACGGACAGGCAGCTGCGCCCACCGAACAAATTTATTTCTGCGCGTGCCCTGCCTTGCTTTCTTCAAACCTGAATACCGTCGTAAATTTTTAGAATTTCACAAAAAAATGCACACTTGAGTGTGACAATTAATAAAAAAAAAAAAAAAAACGATTTCTTCATATTTCTTGACCAAGTAGCACCCTTAATTCGCGGTTTTCACGTTCCTTAACGATAGGTAATATCGTAGCACCTTTAAGACATAATATATTATTCAGCTGGGAATGACATAGGTATTTTTAATTTGAGGTAATGCGACTATATAGCTGCATCAGTTCAGATTCCTATCAAGCTGATATCTGACAACTTTTCTGAATTATAACCAACTAAAAGAAAACTCGAGCCTATTGAGATCCTGTAGTAGTATCCTAGAATTAAAAACTAAACACGTTACACTTGTTTACCTGTAACTCGAAAATATGCAAGTTTTTACATAAAACGATGGACCTTGTCCTTTTAAATAGTGGATGACTTATCAAAGATTTTACTGGCGCAATGTAAATTGATTTAACTCTCCGTATATCAGGTTGGAAAATTTTAACATTTATTACATGTATTATTCGGATCTAACAGACCCCTTTTTCCTCTTCTCCTTATTCCCGATGTTCTGACAAAGCCTAAAATGTGTGTAGCGTATAAAACAATGGATTCTTAGCCAGCATACGATCCTTTTTCTGTAAGTTATTCTATATGTAAAATGGAAATGATGGCACAGTGTAAGCTTAACATAAACGGCGTTAAAATCAAGAATTTAGTAATATGAAAAGATTTAGGGTTCTATTTGTAAAAATCAACTTCAATTCAGTTCAATTTCAATTCAGATCAAGGGAGAAAATTATTAGATCTGATTTGATCTAATTAAGGTTGAATTAGATCCGATCGGATCTCCATTTTGGGAAACATTGAATCGTTCAAATCTGATTTTAGATTTTGTTAAATATAATCAGATCTGCTCGCATATTACTTGAAAATCGTTCCAATGTTGTGTTAGATCGGACCTGGTCTTATTAGATCAAATGAGATGAAATCAGATTTGATAAGATCATGTTAGATCTAACATTGGAACGATTTATGACACTGGACATTTTGAAAGGGCAATGGATTTATGTGAAATTAATATTAATACTTTCTTTAACAATTAACAGGTGCTTCGTGGTGGTGATTTGAAGGCTGGTTTTGCTGTAAGAAATCCAGCTGGTCAAATTGTTCATCCTTATCAATGGCGTGCCAGTGCTGATTATCAAGACCTATCCATGCTTGGTGGTTATTATAGTATCTGCATCGACAATCAATTCTCCAGATTTGCTGCAAAATTGGTTAATCTGTATCTCACTGTGATCAGGTATGCAACTAGAAGTTTTGTAAGACTATTTTCTGTTAACCGAGCTAGTTCACTTCTGCTTTTTGACCCATACGCTGTCACATATGTCTCAGACCGATTAGGCATTGTTAGGTTCATTTATACTTCTATGGAAATAATTATATATTTAAAATATAAGAAAAGTATTCTAGACATATAGTTATATTCATGTCAAAGGATACTTTTTGATTTTTTGTCTTGAGTATTGGCAGTTTTTAGGATACTTGGTGCTTTTCAGGACGAGTCTAAAAGAATTTCGATACGTAACGTATACTTTCAGGACCATAAGGCTGCACTCACACCGAATTTTCCCAAAAAAATTATTTGCTAGACACTCGGAGTTGTGATAGACTAAGAAGTAGTTCGTTAGGTTAAATTAGGTTAGAATTTCAATGCCACATGTCCCAAGGTTTAGTTTTTTTTTTAAATAACACATTGGTTTGCCATTGTGAGTGGTCTATGTCCTAAAAATTGCCCCTGGACAAGTTTATATAAATGTGAAATATATGTATTTCGACTATATATATTTTTATAATATATTAAATCTATTTTTATTATATAACTTTTGGCCGTTTTGAGTATATAAAAAATATAATCAGAATATCTTTTAAATGTATCTCAAAGACAATAAAAATAATTATTTAAAAATATGTTAAATATAAAAAACATATATTTAAAGTCTATCAAGTACTGATAGTGAAATCAAAACACCGGGGTTTGACCAACAAGAATAAACTTATAGTCTAATAGCAAAAACAATTTGCTAAAAAGTTATAACATTTACAAAAAGCCGCATCATAAAGAACTAGTGAAAATTAGGTGTTCCCCCCGTCCACCGGCCCAGATATGGCGGGTTAGGGTTAATCGACCAAATTATTGGAACGATTCATATTCCTTTGAAGGGTTTTTGGGGCACTGATTACGAATCCGTGTTAAAAACCTAGAAATGCAAAATGGCGAATCAAAATGCAAAAAATAGCTTAGTGTGAATAAAACTGGATACTTGAATGTTTTTTGGGTCGCTGAATACGATTTCGAACTCAAAAATCAAGAATTCGACATGGCGAATCCAACATATCCGACCAAAATACAAAAAGTAGATTCATGTAGATGAAACTCGGTATTCAGAGATATTTAAAACAAATTGAAACTACTTTATGAATTAGGATCCGTCATTTGGAATTTTTGAATTTCAATCGCAGATTCGTCATCAGCAACCCAAAAGACACCCGAGGATCGAGTTTCACCTTGAAAGAAACTACTTTTTGCATTTTGGTTCACCATATTGGATTCGCCATTCTGAATTTGAAAAATTTGTCTTCAAATCCGAATTCAGTGAATCCTAAAACCTGCGGCTACCAATTGTCACTTGAATCGGATTTAGATTACTATTTCTTTTTAGAATTGCCAGATGATACTCTTGTGTACCACCATACTTCAAAGGGATATCACAGCTGAATATTTTTATGCATTTATTCAGTTGTCTAAGAAGTATGCATACCCTTTTTAAAGATGAATTTTCTTCTCAATAAAAAAATTAGATACAAGAGAATTATTTAAAAGTTTTATTAGGAATATAAAAGTATTGAAACCTAGGTTAGTCTGTCTATTAATTTTGCAATAAGTTTTGCATGCATTGTTTGCATCTAAACAAAATATATGTAATTCATTTTTTACTAGGTATGCATACTTTGTTGTAAAATTCCATATAGCATAAACAATTGATTAGCTCTTTCAATAAACTTGCTTTACATAAAGTTGTAGTGCACATAGATCTTTCTAAAGCTTACACAAGTCACAATCTTTTTTGCAAGCTGTTCTTATTAATTGTATATATTATATATTTTTATGTAGGTATGACCAGTGGGATAAAGTTACACAAGAATTAGAGGAATTGAATCTGTCGGTTCAGAACTTTACAGTGAGTAACATATATTAAGGGTTTATTAAAATATTGCATCAACTGAAAATGATGCAGTAATTTTAAGAAATCCTTAATTACATATATTGAAACCTACACAGAATTCCACAAGAGTATGAAATAATGTGAACTATAATAATTTGTTATTTTACAGCATACAATTGTTGGCGTTGAGAAGAATATCAATGAGATTCTGCAAACACAGCATCTAAGTCGCAGTCGGGAAGCTCGAGACTTAAATTTACTTCTTGATAATAATTCCTATGTGCAAAAGTGGTCTATTGCCCAGATCATTGTCATTGCTGCCACTACTGTTTTACAGGTTTACTTTGTACGTAGACTATTCGAAGTAAGACCTTCTACATACTCCAGAGTTGGCATTTAAGACACTAGAAGAATCAAGAAGACTATATAAAATTCCATTGCCAATGGTGAAGGAAAAGGCTTATCCATGTTGAATCATTCATCAATATTTTTATTAGCAAGGAATCATTCCTAGATATTAAATAGGTTATTATAGAAACGAATTTAGAAAATTATTACACAGCAATTAATTTTTTGTAATATTAAAACAAATACCGGTCAATTCATTTTTTTCAAATTATCACAATCGCCAATGTGGCATTTTTAAATTTGAAGAAATTGTTAAGGATTCCTAATCGTGAAACTGCATTTGTCGATTTTTAAAATAAAGCTATACTAAAGTATTTTTAATAAAACATTGAACTATATCGTAGGAATTAACGTCACGTCATAAATATTGTCACAGTATAGCTCATTATACTATTTTTGTGAGTTCTTTTTATACCAATAATACGTATCCATTATTACATTCCATAAGAACCATACTATGAACAGCATTATAGGATGATATTTCACATAGCTACACAGATAATTACATTTTTTATTCAATAAACGACCCATGGAAATAATAAAAAAGGCGTTAATTATTTTTTTTATTAAAGAAACGTGCATAAATTCAATTAAAAATAATAAATGATTCCGGCACTTTGTGCTCAGAAAATAATGCACTAACTATTACTGTGCTTTAGTACGCATCAATGCTTGGTTGCAAAAGAAATCGTTACCTTTTTTTTAAATATTATTTAACCCTTTGAGTGTCAAAAACATGTTCATTGAAAAAAAATAATTTCTATCACTGCGATTTAAACGATACTTCATATCTAAGTGTTTTTGAGATCGTTGAATCCAAATGTGCGGTAAAAAATTGCGAATTAAAAATGATGAATACAATATAGTGACAGCTGACACTGAATGTGTTAAAAACTGTACTGTCATTACATTGTCTTCCACTATAGCCGTAGATTACCGATAATTGTTTTATTCACTAAAAATAATAAATGGTCTTCATTGAATGACGAATTTTATATTATTCGCATAAAAGATGCGATCCGCCAAAATAATTATAATAACAAAACAAACGCGCATTAAACAGCATTAAACAACAGTATGCAAGAATAAATAGTTATTCATTATCGACATGTTTATGCAGAACAGTAATAAAATACAGTAATGATAAATGATATGACTAGCTATATGGGTATAAGGATGTATAGTATGTTTTAATTGAAGGCAGAATCATTTTTTGTACAGAATATACGAATTTACATCAAATTATCTATACAATGTACTTATATGATGTAATATAAATAAACTGTCATATATTTATTATTCCGAGTGTTGACATTGACCCAGAAATAATTGTTTAAAACGTTTAAAAACAATATGTACAGGGAAAATATAGAATATGCAGCAGAAGTATTATTTTGTTCAAGTAATTGATTTTTTTAATAATCACTTGCGGAATATAATCGCGGAATCCATGCATTTAAAGAACTTTTTTTTAAATTGTATAAAGTCTACATTTATATGAACAAATAATACTGTTCAAGCTTATACATTTACAGCATTTAATTCTTTATATTATGATAACAATATTAAATTCAGAATTTATATCATTTATATATCCATTTGCATGGATAATATAATGTCTTTTTATAATAAATAATTAAAGGCCCACTGTTGCCCAATCTATAATCAATGAGTCCCGAATAAGTTTATATATTTATTACAGTTAATAAAACTGATCCGATTCAGCAACTATTAAGTTTCATAACTTGTATCATTTTGACTAAAAATAACTAGTTTGTGTTTGTTAATTGTTCAAACAATTCGATAAGTCGGCGGTAAGGAAGTGCTATCGAATGTTCCATCATTTCCCTCAAAAGTTTGGAGTTGATAAATATTAAAAAATTTCATAATAAAATCAATAAGATTTCCAAAAAATTTGCATTTGATTGATTTAAAACATTTGAAATTTTGTATACAAAAATATTTTTGAACCAGAACAATGAACTTTTTTTGTACGATGATGACAATACAAGATACTCCGAAATGCTTCATGCACTAATGCCTACAAAAAGCAAATATGATATTGAGAAACGGCTGTTAAAAATACAAATATTTTTGTCATCGGTGTCCAATCGCTTGTAATGCAAAACACACCGTAATCAATGAAATTAATCAAACGCGGAAGAGAATTATTTTAGTCTTTATTTCAACGATTTTAGTAAAGGAAATATGTGACGCAAATATTTATACGTATTAAACTGTTGTTTCATTTGCACTTAATTCACATGTTACACAGAAACGAGAAAAAGACTTATTTTTGACTATTATTTATTTCGTCAAATCTCGTGTACAACCGCATTCTTCCTCTGACAGAAAAGAGAAACCTGTCCATTTAAATGTAAAGAAAATGTTTAAATGAAACAGAAATAATGGCAGTCCATGAAGATTTGATTGGTCAGAAAATACTTGATACAGGTCCAATATTATTCTGAAAGCGGACGTCGCTTCCCTCCATTTAATTCGTCATATGAAGACTGTGAGCTTTCAAAAATTACGCAAAATTAATAAAAATAAATAGCTAGAATAGTGCGAGAGTGCTAAAAATAGACGAGTATCACAATGCCTTATTTGCTTTCACGTCACGTTGTGTACTTCAATTATATACCGCCGTATAGAATTTGACTAACTTTCTTATCAAATATCGCACATGGCCATAATTGTATCCCGATGAACTATTCTCAAATAGAAAAAAGGATTGTCAAAATATTTCACATATATCACTTCCGACCTCTATTATTAAAAAACAAAAATGGTTTTGGAATGTCGTAAAGCTAGATAACTTTTTTATTAAATATTTACTAAACTCGCTTAGCTCGTCGCTGAAGAATATTACCACTAAGTGCCAATATCCGATGTCTCTGGCGCAAATTTCGTGCCCGAACATGTTCCGAGGCAACTTCCTTCGTATAATTGCCCGGAAACCATCCCTGCTCGCCATCTAAGAGTTTTTCACCATGATGCCAGCCATCTATCATCTTTCTCAAGACATTAATAACGTCCCCTGCAACATAATAGGTAGGTGTCACTGACAATTATAAATTCACTGAACACGTATCGTAATACCATTAAGCATTATGCTTAACTGGTTCCAGATGTTTAAGGAATTTTATGAATAAATTCATACCTGGTTGCAAAGCAAGCTCATCCGGTTGTCTAGGTGAATATGAATAGAGTGCCATCACCTGAGGACAATCCCAGCTCTCATAGAGTCTCTCGCCGACAAGATCAGATTTAGGTGACGACACAGCATCAAGCCATCTCTGTCGTTCGGTGTCGCTATCGCATGTCACCACATACTCTACCTCACGGCCCTGATAATTTTCCAGTAACGTTAGAATCATGGCGTTGCGACCTGCGAACACCGAATCTTCCGACGCTGTTTCCAGGGCTACTAAGTTCCGCTTGCAAGTATCAATTACTGTGTACGTCTCGTCGTGGGCACTGCAAAACGCATCATGGTCAAGTTACTCAAATCAGTCTTACTTCAATGAAGGATCTATGTTGAACAAGAATACCTCACAATAATAAAGTGACACAGCTCACCTTATTTTAGATTTTGAGATTAAAAGGTAATCTGTCAATAAGAATATGTAAAGCGGTGTCTTATGGAACTTCTTGCCAAATGTCAATCTGTACTCTGCATCTGTCCGCCCTGAAAGTTGAACTACAGATCCACTACGTACTAGGTACTTGTCACGTAATGATACGGGTGTAATTTTGGCCGAATATTCCAATTTTCTAAAATAAATTGAAGAAGTTATAGATATGGGATTAAACGTCCATAGTTTTTTTATTTATTGATTTTGTGATTGTACCTTGCAAGCGCATCCATCTCTACACGTTGCCCTGCAACTCTCGCACCCTCGTTACAATCTGCAACAACCTGAGTAAGCCTTGCCAACACGCTTTCCCATACGGATCTCTCTGTGTGCTCGGTTGGTAATTTCGATAGAACTGCATCTGCTAACAATGGTAGCCTGAAACGTACTTTAAAATTAAACATTCAATCGAGAAAGTAAATACTTTAATACTCGAGAGAATAGGATGCTTTGAAAAGTGAAAGAAGAATATTCTTCATCATCAGCGTTATATTCACTGAGCTTTTATGTTTACTCAAAAACTGGAAGATTAAAAAATGATGCAAAATCAATTCTCATCTAGGTCATTGAGTATTACAATAACTATAAGTTTCAAATTTCAAGTTTTCAAAAAATAAATATAGTTTCCCATTCAAAATCTATACTCTACGAGTAGATCATATTGCCTTTATAGGCAAGAAGTTAATATTTCTTAAGTTTTTTTTTAATACTTAAATGTTACAGGAGACTGGAACAGAATATTTGTATAGGTGAATTGTCACACGGTCGAGGCTGGAAGCGAGGAGACTTTACACCCGAAAATCTCGTAATTGGCTATACGAAAGGAATTTTCAGCGATATGGTGTAAATTTGATAGATATAAAATTTGTCCTGCTTGTCCCTTTTTTTTATTTTCATGCGTGATTCTGTCCAAAAATGAAATAAGTGTTGAATAGGGAAGAGCAAAGGCATTGTCGGGTCGCAATGACAAACCCGTACTCTGTCACTTTCAAAATTCGGTTACATTTTATATATTTAAAAAAAAAAAATTCAAAAATTTGACTCCGCAGGGAAAGTCATTTTATCGTAAGGCTTCCATTTCGTGTAATAAATTAATTAATAATACTTTTTGTCGAAATTTTTAGGAGCGCAGTTTCCTTTTACCTCCAGCCTCGTCCGTTATGTCAAATCACCCATAGAAATAGTCTCTTAGATTGCCTCTTAATTGATTCTTTAAGGTTTTTAAATGTACAATTCCTTGCTACGAGTAAACTAGTATTATAAAAGGTCATATTTCACCTTAATGAAAGACAAATATAGGTATACTTGAAATTTCAATGTCTTTCGCATTTAGTTTTGTTCTTTGTTATTGCATGAATGAGTTAAGTAAGGAGGTGTACCGGAACGGATCTTATAGCAATGGATTGAAACATTGAATTTTATTCAAGATTCGTTATTAATTATACTGATAAACTGTTTCCAGAAACGTAGAATATTCCATCCGAACTTTTAAGACCCAATAAAAAGTAATAAACCAACCACAGACTCGTGACACTGACGTAACCCTTAGTAGTGATGAACCGTAATTATATGCATAAAACAATAAATAATACACCAAGGTAAAATATAATCATATGCGTTACATAATTCTTACCTTGTAATTCGTTGCATTGGTAACATCAAAAATGAATGGAGCGATAGACTCTGACACGCAGGATGTGCTTCAATACTAGAAATGACTTCGACAAACTTTAATCCTTTTCTATTCCTGAAGTAGACCAACATAACAATGCAAATAGAATCTAATTTATCAATATTTATATTAAAACTATTATACCTCAAATTGAGGACACCACACTGCACATCATTGTGTAAAAAATTACCTCAACTCCTTTAGTATAGTATCTATGGTGACTTGATTCGAGCAATATTCAACATAGATAGTAGAACTTTTCTCAGCATGCTTAAGGAGTGCATCAGGTAAGTCTCCAAGCAGTGGATCGTCACGCCAAATGTTCTCGAGGTCAGTCAATAATTTCTCCGAGGCCATACGAACAACCGAGACTCCACCAAATAATTTCTTTCTTTCCAAGGTCGTTAAGATTTCATTATTCAGTTCGTAATTTGATGCGAATTCATTTTCAAGGACACGTAAAGAATTTAGGTAAGAAGCTTCTGACGTTAAAATTTCAAACTTGGCTTCCTGGATTTTACGTTCTTCCATTGTTAATCTCTCTGAAAATTAAATAAAGTTAATTTCAAGAACAATTGCACATGAGGGTCTACAGTTAATCGACCACAGGTTGGCAAAACTAAAAGACTTTTTTCATGGTTAAATGGATTTTATCAACAGCAATAATAATATTTGTTAAATAATTGACCGCAAACAAATTTAGAGTATAATTAATATAGAATTTTATTCTTTGATCGTATACTGAAGTTCATTGCGGAACAAAAATGGAAAATAACTTACGTAAAAGGCCACTGTGTATCACTTGAGGAGTTTGGCACCATAATGTTCTGTGTCCAGGTTTACCAAGGTCTGTGGTTGCTGGTGACGGAGTTACGTCATTTACCTAAAACAAAATCATTAATTATAACTAATTATTAATTTGATTATCGAATAACACAAATAATTAACATATATTAAATTTCGTTAAGTATACCTCTTCATATCCATCGGAGTCAGACTCGAATGCTACTCTTGCGACTGCAGCAGCATAGAACTGATAAAGAGGTTCTTCGGCAAGGACACTGTAATGATCTGAAATTAAATAAACAAAGCTTTAATTACAATATTGAAATAACGTATAAGCAAATGCTCACTAAGACCTAACACCTTCAAACGTAAGAAGACTCAAATAGAAAATGAACTAAGGACGTTCCAAAAAATATACGTTTGGGGTCAATACAAAAATAGTTGTACCCTGTGTACTGACGTCATCTTCTACAGATTGATTATCATCTTTCCAAAGTCCAGCTCGCGTATATAAGTTAGTATTAGCGTAAATTTCTTCCTTCGTCGGAGCTTCCTCTCTTAAATAACTGGAATCGGTGCTATTCTCCAGGTAGAACGTGGACAATCCTGTTATAGACTTGCGAAAGTGTTTCTTGAAGCTGAAGTATTTGCGAACATCATTTATATTTTGTTGCTTAACTGGAGTCTCATCGAAACTTGTTTCAGGTTCAGTTCTTTTTCGCATCCTGCCTAGGCTGCCCTTAGTGAAGCTCCAAGTACGCCTTAAGATCTTCATCCGTCTACCCAATGTCTGAGTAATACTAGGTTCACGAGGAGTAGGTGGAGTAGGTCGTACAGGCGCTTCATCCACTTTTACATCAGAATTCTTTTTTACATCCAGTTTGTTGTCATTGTTGTTGTTGCAATAGTTACGTTTCTCGTACAAGATTCCTGTTGATGTCAAGTTTTGCTCTTTGTTGAAGGATCCTGACTCGGAGTCGGTGCTGAACTCATCCACCTGGGAGGAATACAGTGTCTCGTAGTTGCTGTCATCTGAAGTGGTATCTACAAAATTTAAACATTTGTCAATTAGTCTTATATCAAAATGTGTATGCCATAATATCAGTTTGACATTGAAAGGGCTCCTATTCGTTTTATTTCTTAGGAGTTGAACCGTCAAAATGAACTTGATTTCGCTACCCAAATATAATAATAATGGCATATTAGAAACAATAAAACTTGTAGTGCGATACTAAGAGATATTTAAAAATTACTAATCATCCTTACAGTACTCTTACTTCAATTATTAGGTCTAATTTCTTTTAAATGTTAAATTGACGCGCTGTTATCTTCTTATTAATATATATTGATTGAACAAAGCACAATCTCTTGTTGGCAAGTTATTAATATATGCTACAAATGGTACAGCCATTCGCTGTTAAGGCTCCTTCGCATCGAGATCAAAAACTTTATAAAAACTAATAAGTTTTGAAAGTCACTAGGGATCCATTTGCTTTCTTTTATACATCACCTGTGATCTAACTTGATCTGAGCATGTCAAATATGTGAATAACCTTACAAGTGCACAGAAATAATAGGTCATGCATCTCATAAATAATATTACTAGTCTATTTCTCATTTATCGTACTTTTAACGACCAGAGAAGAGTTTAGAGTTCAACAAATATACAACGAATAAGGGATATAATATTAGAAATAAGTAATATTTGAAAACTTCCAGTCTAAATTTCAGCTTCCTTGGCCTTATCGTTTTGGAGATTAAAAAAAAAGTAAAATCTGGGGGTATCACACTTCCTCAAGAAAACTTCGAAGACGCAAATCGGTATTTTTGAAAATTCTAAAAACAATGCGAAGCACGGTTATTATCTGGTCTCTGATATAAATACAGAGGAGCCTTAACAAATCATCATACGATTTATCGTTGGTTTGTTCCATTTAATATGTATGCTTTACAAGACCTTTCAGTCTTGAAGTAAGACTTTGATACAGATTTGTTTTTCACATCTTCCTTATCACTTCCTTTGTCCAATTTATCTATTTCCACTTTTTTCCCGTTAAACGAAAAGAAATTTAACGGACATTTATAAAGTGCAACTTTCATCGGGGTAACTAAGTATGAAAAAAGACAATGTGTCAGTAACACAAACACTTAATAACATTAAACTTATTTAAGATAATTATCCTTATGTCATATATTATCTGCTATACTTCCAAATTTAAAACTATCTTGTTTATCCAATGTCGTAGCCTATATTGTTTAAGAAATTTTTAAGCAATTCATTATAACAAAGTGTAAAACAAATTGGACCATTTCAAAAATAAAACTTGTTACTTTAAACAAAACTCATGGTTATTCAGTGCTATTACAGTTTATTAATTTTTCTTCATTTCGAGTATATTAATGACACTTGCATTTTTTAATACTTTTATTAAATTCCATTCTCACACCCCTATCTCTAGACTGCAGTGTCGCGCAAGCATCCTTAAAGACCATAAATTAAACGAAGCGTGCAATGTGACGGTGATAGCTAAATCCCGTGTCTCAATAAATATTAAACTCTTATCTGGGGGCGTTACTCAAAAAGTATAACAATTGTAGTTCGGTCTGGCGTCCGATTAAGGATTGTAAATATACTAATGTAGTGCTAATACTAATACAGTGCATAATTAGTTAATTGTATGTTAATATTTGGTATACAGACAATTCTTACTTCATTCATCAATTTGGATTGGTAGAACTATATGTGCTTTCCTCGAAAGTTAATACAGGCATACCGGTTTCAAAAATTGATATTCCAGAAGCAATGCCCCTGTGCGTTGGTAATACAATAAAAATTAAAATGCACTCAATACGGTATAATTTTGAATAAATAATATTCGTGCACGTAAAACATAAAAGTGAAAAGTGAAACTCGCATTGGTAAGATTTCCCAGACATTGAGATGCTTTCGTTATTTCCCAAGCGTTAATACATACATTATCTTGTAATTAACAAATAAGCAAACAAAATGTCATCAAAAAATGTTGTGTGATCCAAGTGCGCAAAATCGGATTTTCTTGTATTGTATACGTGTCAAGAAAATTCAAATTCGAGTGACAATATGCGTGCGAGCATCTAAAGAAATCCAAATTAATAAATTTTAAAAAAAAGCATGAACCAAGTCCTACTGGAAAATAATCTCATAACCGAAAACCTTCATATACGTAGCAGGAAATTTCTTGTGAATCCAAGACTTCATCAAGATCCAAAAGACGAATTTGGACCAATCCCCTGTCTTGTGATCGCTGTCGTGAGCCGTCTATTTGCTGCTGCTGTCCGGCAGATGAACCAATCAGGAGAACCGATCCGGCGCCAAGGCTGACGGCCACTTAAAATCATGAACGAAGGTCAACAAGCAATCCTTTACGATCTCTACCGGTTTTCGTGTAGCATCCGAGGTGGCCATTATTAAATGTTCCTGTAGCATCAAGCACCACGTTTCCAATTCTGCTTACCCTGGGTATTTGGACGTTGTCTAGATACCGTACTCGACCTCGTCTTCATCATCGTACACACATAATCCACACGGAAATCGGTCTTGCGACCTGTGCGTTACGACTTAATACGAACAGGCTATTTGTAACACAAGATGGTAGCGTGCACGACTGAGGTTCGAGACTTACTGAGAACGCGTAATATGCGCTTTCACCTTGTCTCGAGCAGCACGTATTTTGCGGGCTATGGTACATTTCGCCTAACTTTACATTAATGCATATAGGCTTTCGTATATGCTTGAATTTCAAAATACGAGGAAAACAATGAGAATTACTTTTTTTACAATACATTCATATAAACTCGCTACTACCACACTAATTAATATCTACTTATCTTACTCATGTTTTTATACTTTGTACATTACATATATTTATATTAGCGAAATTTAAAAATATACGGTGACCACTGACATTTCGTAATGAATGATTCGTCGTTTGATTTTTTTGTCGACTGATCCTTACTGACTTTTGCTAAGTTATTCGATATCGAATATGTCCAATATTTAATATATTTCCAGGTATATTAAATCTGTTTTTTTCTTTACATTTCATTGAATAGTCGTTCAAATTATTTGTGTATTTCAATTGATATTACAGTTACGAATGACACTGATACTTTATTATTAATAATTTTGTGAGATACCAGAGTTAAAAGTCTGAGTGCAAAGAATAACGTGCTTTCTATCAGAAATCGATGATTGCTAGTTTACATATATGAGCACTAAAGAACTGAACCCGTAAAAAATATGAATTTTAGATTTCTTATTTTTTACGAGGACAGAAATTAAGGTGCTTTTTCCGGAATTTATGTTTACTTTTGTCGAGATAAAAGAATTACTATATATGCCAATGTATTTCTCACCAATCGTTCTAACTTCGGTGTTCTATTATATAGGATACCTAAATAAACCAAAAATAACGCTGGTTATTCTAGCGTTAATGTCTAGTTCTATAATTAGTATGGTAATGGGGAATTCTACGGTTGCATGCTGAAGTAAAAGTTTGATAAATCATATTAATATTGTGATACATCCGTATGTTAGAAAATCGAATGATAAGCTAAATTGACTCCAGCAGACAGTCCTTAATACGCAGCAAATATTTTTATAGAAATCAAAGCAGTTTGCGAATGTAAAACTTTCCATTGCACATTGAAGCCAAATTAAATCATTGCGTTACAACGACGTCTACTAGGTACACCACGTGTTCCGGAATTTCGTCCATAAAATTCCTCCACTTCTGTCTAATATAGAATTATAATATATTTAAATGCAACAACATGTGGGATGTTTCGTGTTCCTACTGTTATGTACGCGTTAAAGTTTTCAGTGAAATTTTTCACGGGACAAACAAGATGTCGCGACAAGTTTTAGTGTTAAGTGAACACATATTAGACACCCGCCTTTGGCACTATTTTACTCGCTAACGGAATTTATATTCAAAACTAGAGATCTTTTAAATTTTTTTATCAAATTTCATAAATGGTCTTTTCTAATTTAAATCTATTATTGTATACTCCTACCGACGTATAAAAGAAATTAAGTTGATTGTTTGACGTCACGTACTAAAGGTACGGAAACTTTTTTTAAGGAACGATGGGAATTTAGCGTTTCAATAAAATTGAATAGATAACGCTTCTTCCTAAATACTGTGTAGATACTGATTGTAACTGATAAGTAATTTTAAAAAATGTCCAACTTTTTATAGCTACTTAAAATGGCAATTAGCACAATCTTGCTGATTTGTAACCGTCCAATATCATCCTAGTAGCTCGCACAGGGAACGTCCTTGAGCACGTAGTACGTGACGAATACCAATGACACCATTGAGACAATGCAACATCATTAGTATTTATGTCACTTTCTTCCCAGACTTTCACTGAATATCTTTCTCGTCGTATCGTATAACCATTAACAAGTAGGAGTGATCAAAAAACATTTGTCTCTTTTCTTAACCTGAACATCGTGTGAAATTAAAAAAATATTTTCAGATGAATATTATACTTCAAAAAAAAAAAATCAAAACGTACAACAAACAAATATTGAAAAACCATGTAGGAATAGAGTAAAGAACGTGAATTATCTAAAAGCTGGTTATCCAAACGACCGGGCATCCGATCAGCTTGTGAACCGATCCTTTCGCGCTTTCTTTTGTATAAACATTGGATAGGCACATGTCGTAGAAAAATTTCCCATTGCTAATAGGTTTTTTGTAAAAGTTAATGAATTCCATTGACTTCAATTGATTTACTACATGTTTTCTATTATTCAAAAACCCATGTCCCGCGATTAGTTCGGATAATCGACATTCTGCTGTAACATTTTATAAGCGTTCTCTTAAATCACGTGACAAAATGGCTGTAAAAATCTCAAACGGTAGTGGCATCTAGCGGATTAGTCGATAAAATCATAAAAATTGGCATCATTGCACTCAAACGTTCACAACCATTAAATAGTAAAACCCGTTAAGTTCCTCAGTAACTTTGAATATCCATTTTCTCGATATTTGGGTAATTGATTGATCGATCAATTTCCATTCCGCCATCTTACGACCGTATTGCATTAAATCGTTTATATAGTTTGTATTATTACATTATTAATATCCTAATATTTTCTATTCTTCGTTATATGATAACAGGCAATAACGGCCTTTGTTTTATTTTATATTTCCTTCCATGAAATACGTCAATTTGTAAGTCAATGGTCTGGCTGTGTGATGCGGTTAATTAGAAAACAACGCTAGTCGGTAATAATCTATTGGAAACTCACTCGGTGAAACAACTTTCCCCAACGACGGTACCTCATACATTTACCGTTAATTCTTGCACAATTCTACATAGCAATACATATTGAATCAGACCACATTTGTATGCATCCTTGATAGTTATAATAGATTATTCTTTCCACAGTCGATCAAAATGAACGCTATACAACCAGCTTACGGTAATTATATCGCAGATCGCATTCCAAGTTAAAGATCTAAATTTTATGTACGTGTTTCATGATAACTTAATTTCAAGCCATGCAAAATTCGAATGAAACTTTACTGTACGGCAATAAGAAATAGAAAAGCCAAAAATTATCCATTTTCACTATATAGATATACTATATACGTAAATATGAATAACCTTCAAATTCGAAATTTTTAGTTCCGTACAGTAAATTTTCGTCGTTATTAGCGAAGCTTAAAGTTTTCTTTTATTACCACTAATTAGTTTAAAATCTAAACATTTCTTTTACTGACTGCTTAACTTATGAATATCTATTATTATTATGATCATGCCCTGTCAGCACAAAGACGTCTTGAAGACGACATTTGGACGTCTTCAATTGGGTTGGGACGGTCTAAAAGAATATCGTAACTTCAACTTCAAAACGTCTAGAAAATTTCGTACGCTAAATCAAATCGAAATAAGACGTCTTTATCAGCGTTTCAATCCGACATTTTTCTGACTACATTCAAATATTTTTTAGGTTAGATTAGATTAATTGTAAGTTGAAAATTATTGTATATAATTGCGCCAGTTTATTAAACTTTATTCCGGCGCTATCATGAAAGAATACTATGGGCCGGACCATGACATAGTTGCTAAGTTACGTTAGCCCACTTTTATTAGTGTCCTATAGGTTTGAGCGATAAACTTTAGATGCGATTATAGAATTACTACCAAATTACTTCATACAATGATGTCATAAACTCCATTATATTCCACATATTTTGAATTTTAGTGTAATGTAAATTTAGTCAATCATTTGAGATATGCAATTTTTATAAGGTAATACAATAAAATATTTGTAAACTTTTAGGCAATCACTTGCATCAACTTAATACCGCACGTAATGACCCTCATACAAGTCTATCGGGATATATTGATTTTATTAGCAACGATAATCCCGTATTTTGTATATTTTTTATATTACATTGTCGCGTACGTCATGCTCAAGACGAATTATGAATTTCTTAATTGTGATCTTTTGGAAGATGTCTTCGAGTTGTCTTATTTAAGACGTTTTTAAAAAGTCATCTTCAAGACGACTTTATGATTTGTGTGCTAACAGGGTTGTGATCAAACCACCTAATAGATCTTTATTAACACGTTCCGTGCTGCGTGGGGCGTATACGCTCTACACTGTCTAATCGGAAAGTAATAAAAAAGAAGGTGCGGCATGGAACGTGCTAACAATTGTTAAATTCTCCTTTGAAAATTTCGACTGATTTTGTACGCAAGATGATGTACTTGTTCTGTATAATTGAAGTAATTTTAAAAAATTGTATATTTTACTCACCAATCGATACAGAATCTTGTGTGACTTGGTTCAATAATTTTGTCGAGCTTTTCCTAGATGTTTTCGAACGTTGTTTTCGAACATTTCGAGACCATCTAGGTCCAAGTTTCTTCTTAAGTGCTATGTTCTGAACCTCTCCAATAACCCTAATATTAAATTAACAAAATAAAATAGAAATAAATTCACTAATAAGTTTTAATAATATAAGACAAACAACTTAGGCAGTCAAGTTGCAAGTTACGCACCTTGGTCCATTTCTTCTGGGTAAAGGTAATGCTGGTGAAATATCGTCAAGGTCTTCCCATTCCGAGTCTTTACCATTGGAAGCAGAACCCAGCTGAGAACCTGCGCTACTTCCAGCATAGAGACTATTAACACGTTCCTGACTCAGAAGATCTATATCATCGTACAGTCCAACATCCGGTTCATCTTCGACGCTAGAGTACTCGTTATTTACAATGAGATATTGTGTCTCCGCATTTCTTAACACTGGTTCCTGATCCTTATGCCGAAACGAGGCTTTTCGAGTCACAAGGTACGGTGTCATGTAACTGCTGCTCTCAGCCTGCGTACTTGAGGATGACAAATTGCCAGTAGAATCATAGTTCAACACGACCACATCGTCATACACTTCCTCGTTATCGTCATTTTCAGATACGTAATTTTTTAATTTCTCATTCACTTTCACAGTAGCAGAATTTACACTCTCCTGATTTTCAATTTCTTCTGCTACTATTATAACATCACCAGGTGGACCTACGTCGTCATATTCATAATCCTGAAATAAAGTAAAGACGCAGAGTTATTTAAAAAATATAGAGATTGAACAGTAGCTAAGAAATTATGTAGTTACTCACATTAGTGAATTTATCGGTTAGACCCACGTCATCGTAATCTTCATTATTCAGAGTATTCGTCCATTTTCTGTTGCTTTTTGATGATGAGTCATCGGATTTTAATATTGTCATCGGTGATTTGTTATCAAATGCTGACGAATTGACATTTTGTACGTTGACGCATACACCACTACGTCCTGTTGTCATACTACCCCATAAGAAACTCGAGTTCGCCCTTATTACTAATGCAGAATTTACTGTAGTAAGATTTGAATCTGCATAATGAGATTCAGCCTCAGTGTAGTGGTGTAGAATAGAATTGACATCTACAGGTGTACTAAGCTTTACAGGGAAAGAGCTTGATTCAGAATTAGATTGAAATACAGTCTCATAGATTTTTTCTTCTGAACCTTCGCAGTTAGTTGATATCAGTGAAGCTGAATCTGTATTAATATTTGGTTCTTGATTTAGATTTAATGGCAAGCTGTTAGCAGTTGCATCCAAACTAGGTAATAATGTCGAGGCTGTATTACCTGTGGAACATCGTGATATACACTCATAAATCTGATCAACTTCTCTTTTATCAAACTGAATCTTTTCTAGGCTAGAAGGAAGTTTATCAATGGCGTATGTCCTTTTCAAAGGTTTCTTACTTCTGATCTCCACATAATTAGTTTTGTCGCTGTCTTCTGATCGTCTGATATCTTTTATATGATTTGCAGACTTGTTGTTGGAGCTTAAGTTAATAAAGTCTATACTGGAATAAGGATTTGTGCTGATCAAGAGTGGCAACGTGGCACATTTTTCCTTATGTGTTATCACTTCAGTCACTTGTGAACTGGCAAAAGTCTTTCCTGCATTCAGAAGCTTAGAGTTAGTGGCTGAAGCTATATGTACGAAGTTACTAGGCTCAGAAATTGTTAGAGATTTAAGACTGTGAGATTTAGTCTTCAGCGTGTCTGTGGAAACTGCCTTTTTTTTTAACTTCTTAGGGCCCTTTGTACGACTTGTCATTGGAACATAATTGAAAACATTTTTTGCAAACCCTAGGTCAGACCTTTTGTTGGTGTCAAATAGTTTCTGATCATTCTTAAAGTCGGAACTTTCAAACTTTTGCTCATGATTATTTTTCTTCTGCGAAACACTGCTACGCAACTCATCATTCTTCTGTTCAGGTTCCTTATTATCACAATCAATAGGTTTTCCACAATTTACTATGGCCAATGGATTTTTAAATTCTTCATAATGCTGATCCAATTTCTCAGACTTGATTATGACCTCATCCGAAACATATTTTGTCGCTGATCTGTCCAAAGACTTAATTTGAATATTGTCGTTTACTTTAGACACTTTATTTTCAGGAACATTACTGATGGCACTGTCCAATATCTTAAATCCAACTTTTTCATCCTCTTGAACATTTGAGCAAAATTTTTTAATATTTTTTGAGCAATTAAAATCTTTATATGCAATATCCTGATTGTTTTTTATACCCAGCAATTGCTCCAGGAGCTCTGGTACAGTCTCAGGTATTCGCTGAATTTGTACTCGGGAACCATTCTTTGCGAATTCCTGACGGACTTGTAGTCTTACATTCACACCATTGGCAATATTCCCTGTGCCAATGCATGTTTCTCTCAGGAAACCATTATGCACTTTACCAGACGATCTTGTGGTACGATGCTTCCATTGGTTACTGGCACCAGACCTAATCTGAAACATCGAACAAGCGAAGAAAATGATTAATAAAGAGATTTAAACATGTCATAATCGTCAATAGTAATAAGAATATTTGAATTATATACGAATTTTAAATTGTTGATAAATCATTTAACCATGACTGTTCCCGCGAAGATCAAATTATTGAAGGAAGTTTCCATACGTACATTATAATAAAAAGCTCTAGAATAAGTAATATATTGTGATGATACAACCAACGCCAACCGTTTCAAGCCCAGGGGGTTATTGAAAACACATTGTCGAAAAATGCCGAACAGTGCAATAATGTTTGTCTTAATCCATAGTATTCAAACGTACTGCGATATTTCGACATGAAATCTAAACAGCGCGATCGCGCTGCTTGGGACTCAAATGGTTAAATATATTTAAAAATGAGTGATTATGCTTAACTCGGAAATGGTCGTTCGATTCTATTCTTTATTTGAAAAACAGGGTTAATCAGAAACAACCCTACATAGTTATCGATTTGAAAGATTACATCGCAACGTCAGATCGAATATCAGTAAAGTGAAAATAAGAATAGTAAGTAAAATAATATGTATAAAAATATGGTGCAAATATTATTAACTTTTTTCACACACCGGCCAAAGTCAAGATTCTAAAATTCTACCTGCCTCTTCCAACTCTTATTTAAATATTATTAAATTATTTCTAACGTAGCAATAAAAATCTATAACTAAAAGAAACAAAACGTGAAAGATGATTTTCACCATTATTGTTCTAAATAACGCTACATTTTAAGTTTTATAGTCAATTCATAAATAACATAGTTCATTAAATCGGTATCAATGGAGTACCTGACACGCAGTCTCTCCTGCCTAAATTTTGCTGTTCACGAAATTCTTCCCGTAGAAAATGAAAAACAAGTTCAGCAAAAAACTCCAAATGTTATATATATTCAGTCGTCAATTCTCGATAATTAATTCAATTATACAGGAAAAAAAAATTTCACAATATTATCGGCAAAATGATGATTAGTTATAACAAATATATTTACATGATATAAGGATATAAGTTTTTCATAAAAATTCATAAAATTATTCTAGAGAAAAAATAACGGTTTTTCTTTTATTTTTTTTATTTTGATATAGTTAGATATACACTATTCATCGTAAGGATAATTTATTATTATGAAATTTAATCTCATATATTACATTGCATATGAATCATTAAATTATTCCATCACGATTGTGAAATTATGATAAAAATAATAGAAGAAAGCCTACTTTTCGTTTATTCAAATAAATATTACACTTAATTAAAATTGTTTCGAAATAGTACATTTCAGGAGTTAACGATTCAAAAGCTACTTAAAAAATTATAAACCAGCTACTTAAACAATTATAAAATAATCTTCCCAGTTTCGTTATAATCTTGAAGTCGTGGCTAATATTATCTCATTGATAGTCGCAGCAACCACTTCCGTGGTTGTTTCGCAATAAAATATGTAAATTATTTGTGTTTAATAAATTAACAAGTAACGTTTAAATTTAAAGAAATTTGTCTAAACTATTATTTGAAAAGTAATAGGCTTGCAATCATTATTCTAAAAGCTGAGACATATTTCAACGATCATAATCTAACCTAACTAAACAAAGTGACACTTGTTAATAGAAAGTATAAGATTCTCCGAATCCTATTAATTGTCGATTCATTTATCTACTATATATATTCCAATTATGGTATATGTATTACTAAACTATAGTAATATATGTATTACAAAAATCTTTCTAAAAAGAAAAGAAAAATGACGAATCTATATGAAATGAATTAACATGAAAAACGTGTTATCTCTGTTACTAAGAACTTTGCGATATACCTTGTATTTTACAATATACCGATAATTAGTAAGCTAAACACTAAAGTCGCTGTAGACGCATGATCGTAATCATTTTAGGAAGTTATATAAGGTTATGTTAAATTAAGTAATAAATGTATTACAGTTCTGACTTGACCTAACCTAAAGTAACGTAAAACAAACGCCAAAGAAAACTAGTCGTATAAAAGAAGTAGCTGTCTGACATATAAAAAGTGGACTCACTTTGAAACTCGGTTGTCGTGAAGATTTCTTTTTATTTACATTGCGTTTTTCCTTTTTTTCTTCTTTCTCGACTTTCTCTCCCTTATTAGGATGCGATTCGTCAATTGGCACCAGACATAAGGGTAGTCTGGTACGTCTTAACGCCAAACTGTCAAGTGTTGCATAGGCAACCTTATTTGAAGATTGATCAGCTTTACTACTCGATCCGTGAAGGAAACTGCGATTGGCTTTTGGTGATCGATTCATCTCTCACGAAAAATATTTTTTTCAGTTTGAATTGCAATCATAATAGATTTAATCTTGTCTGTACTTAAAACTTTAAATTGTCCCCGAGAAGCTTTACGATTTACTCGATAATGACATCGCGATCTGCATATCCGACAACGTTTTGCCGACGACTGAAGATTGTCAGCATCATCAGAACTTCGCCTCGTTGAAGAAAGTATCTCCCGCTCTCTTTTTTATTTTCTTGTAAGTTTTTTTTGTCACCTGTGCAATATGGCGTCAAACCGATAAGGAAACTCGTTATCTCTTTCATGAAATTCACTCGTCCACGAACGGACGGCGCAACGTTACCGATACTCTTGGCAAAAAGGAATGAATTAGTTTTATCAATAGTCGGTAAAACAGATATTAAATTTCCAAAAAAAGATTTCTATCTCCAAATGTTGTTTATGAACGTAACAATTTTGTTACTTCAAGACTGACTTTTATTCAAAAGCAAATAATTTTTGCAACACTATTTAGTACATAAATATAAAATAAAGCAGTGTCACATTACTTATATTTCTTGATGTATGAAAACGGTTTTTAAAATTTTAACTTGTCAAATTTCTTTCACAATATTTGTTCTCTTTTGTTTACAATTTGATTAGTTTACAATTTTTCTTCCAAGTTATTATGACCATCAATAACCCTTTTATCCTACAACAGTTAATTTTAATTCATATCTCATCACTGTTTCAGGCGCTATTTGTCAACGTTTATGGTGATAAATACTTCCCACGTGTTGTTCAAGAAAAAAAAAAGTATAACAAAGCCTCAAAATTTCAGTAAATTCCTAATTGCGTCGTAATCGAGTATTCAGTGAAAATTTGTCCGATGAAAAAAACAAATAAATTGAGAACAACTATTTTATAACGGAATCAAAAGATAAATTACACTATTGACATTTATTGTCGGTCACTCGTTCACTGTTATTTCCTTGTTTGATTTACACGGTTTCAATTATCACGTGAAACGACCTAAGCACCATGACACTTTAAAAACACCTCGTGCATTTGAAAGACCGTGAATACGAGTTTATTTCGTCAATTATAGTTGTGAACACGAAATATTCCTCAATGGAAATTTCACAGCGCGTGTCGCTGCCGCGAGCGAACTCGCCGTATTGTCGTATACGATTGCTGCACTACGTGCCAGACTCGTGAATAGTACGAGGGTCGGCTGTTTCCGTAAACGTTCGAAAGCACTCGGGTCCGGCGGGCTTGAAATTCTTTGGTTCTCGCAATCCCGCGCATCGTCAGATCCTAACTGAATTCTTTAACAGTTTTTTTTCTCTTTTCCACTTACCAGATCGTATTACGGTGTAGCAATGACTAGGACTCCTCGAATCTAGAGAGCTACCAGTTTATAACATTTTATATTGCAAATTTCTACTAAGAATTATATATGCATTCGTCGTCGTGGTACTACAGTGTGATTTGAATCTTTGTGAAATGTCGTAACGGTTTATTGAATTCTTCAATTGTCAGTACACGTCTTCTCATAAATCTATTATATTTATTTCTATAGAACGAACATCTCAGCATAATGGTTTTAGTTGGTTTAACGAATGTTAAGCAATAAATATTGTACACATATGACGTCTGTGTGTGAGTTCAACATCGAGTTTCTTCGGCCATCTTTGTAAATATTCGACTTGGCTTATCTTCAAGTGTCACAAAGATCCTTCGGCTGTTGTCGGAAATGCTCGATTAACTTCGGCTACCTGATGCGTCACACACCTGAAATTCCCACATTCCTGCGCAAGTGAGTCGCGGCTGATGATGGAGCTCGGTGACCTCGTTTATGTTCAGTGTACTTCAGCATCGGTTGGATCTTTTATAAAAGATTTAGCATAATCTGCATGGTTGTGACAAGAACATTAAGAAATCACGATACGAATAAGGAATAAAGGCTCTGTTGTATAAATATTATTTGTATTCGGTTTAAACAGTATTTTTTTTATCGAGTAAAAATAGAAAGCGGTACTACAGCTACGTAATTATTTTTATGGAAGTTTTATTTTATTTATTTTAATAGTTACTACAGATGCATTTTTCACGCGATTAAGGTTATGTTCATTTCTTTTTTTGAACAAAATAAACTAGGCACATTTGATTAAATTTACATTCCAACTACGTCCGAGTTGCCTTTAATGCTCACTGAAGCATTTTCCATGCGACCTTCTTATTTCCATCATTCTATTTGGCAATATCGTTGCAATATTGCAATGTGCGTATTTATGACGAGTAGTTGAAAGTTATGCGTCCTGCGGTGAGACAGATAAACATGAGATCAAGTTGAAAGCATTTTAATTTCTACTTGCGTAATTGTCTTAGCTAATAAGAGTTCTGTAATTTTTTTTAGTTTGGACACGAACGCGTCACAACAGAAACAGCGTGTTTACCGTTTAAATTCTAAAATGCCCAAAGATTCTTATCACCTTGGTCAATATCAATAAACTTTTATCAGAAAGTTCAACTTATATGGTACATTTATAAAAAGGTGTACATAACGTGCTTCAAGTGTTTGCATTTTTAAATACAGTTTGAAATTTCAAAATAAAAGTCTTTTTTTTTACAATTAAATAGTCTTACAAAACGCTTGAACGCATATAATAGTTATTAAATTTTTTATTTATTATTCATTTACGAATAACGCATTACAATTTTTTTTCAGAAGAGATTGCGATTTTTTAATAATTTTCCCATTAAATTTTTCTGATTTATAAACTTTGATTTGAATCAATACACTTTCATACTTATACTCATACATCATTAATGTCAATTTTATCAAAGACAAATACACAATTGTCAAATATTGCTTTGTTTATCCCTTATCAGTCTACACACTTTTTCTGTGGATAAATCTTCGGATGGATGAGCCACGATCTAATTGCGTTTTACATCTTAAGGACTATCCATTAACATAGTATCAGTTAACTGACACGCCTAAATAGACAAGATTGCCAGAAGCTCGTCGATCACGCTATCGCAAATCTAGATTATCAATAAAATCTTTATTATCATAATGATGAAATAGTAGATTTATTATATAGAATACATGTATATATATACATATATATACACGTTTGCTAAAGAGATACTTTAGAGACACGAGAAATCAAGAGGCACAATAGGAAGCTAATGTTTTAAAAAATAAAAAACTACTAATTTGGAACATCACGGAATTGGAGTTCTGACCTAATCTAACCTAACGAAACATTTTCAAGCCCATCATAAATACTGGATGCCTAACATTGAAAAAATATAAACAAATTTGGTGAGATAAGCCGCTTTATGGTCCTCAAAACAGTCATGACTCTGGAAAATCTTTGAGGGCGGTCCCTAAAACAGCCACTTGTCCTCAAAATAGTAGCTTCGTAAATGAAATCGTCCCCAAAGTATTCCCCAGCAAAAAATATATTGTTATACGACATGATTTATTTTTTACCGACCTTCATGTATGACTCTGCCGTAAGTAGTACCTACTTTAGTGTATTAAATTATTATAATAGAAAATGACATGCAATTTTTGAATTTATGTATATTGTTGTTACAGTGTACAATTTTGCAAACTATATATATTCGAATCAAAAGTCATTACATTCTAGAAGGTTCTTTAACGTGTTCCGGGGTTCATAATCATAAGAGTAATGTAATAGGGAATCATGGATTATACAGGTAAATAAAATTCTAAGACTTTTTATTCAAAAATTAAATAAGCGAAAATATAACATAACTTCAACATTTGAGCGAGAAATCATTATATTCTATCGTACGAAAGTAAAAGTATTGAATTTCGAAGTTATTCACTTGTGTAGGTTATCTATGTATACAGTGGAATAGATTTAGATTTTGTATATCTCAGAAACCATACGGTTAATCCTGTACAAATTTTGCGTGGACGAGGATTCAGTTATTGTCTAATATACAATGTGGGGCATTTATAGTGGCCAGGTCGACTTTTTCGAAACCGAAACCAGATATAGAATGATGTTTCAGACAGAAGTTGTAGAACTCCAAGGGTGACCAAAGATTTTGTTATTGAATTCCTTTCAGAGTGCAGACGTTAAGGTAATTCGAAAGTCAACTTTTGTTTTTTCAATGGGATGATGCAATTTTTCTTCTGAAGAAAAGGACCATTCAATTTTGAGTCTAAAAGTACAAATACACTAATGAGCCAAAATTGACAGGTGATAAGATATTTTTTAAATAAGAAAAAAAACGTCCGTTCTAGTGTTGTATAACTCTCTGAGTAATTACCTTTTTTTACAAATTTTCCATGAACGTGACCAGCCTCTATCCGTAGTACTTACTCACAATCAGTTTTCCTATTTACGTCTCATAAGATCGAAGACCATTATCCCAGAAATATCCGTTACTCCTTAAAAACAACAACTAAGTCATAAAAATTCAGAATAGGCCTTTCCCATTATATAATTACGGTAATGTACAATTTCCAAAACCCAAAGCATTTTCCCTCGTCACATTTCACAACCTCCTTAAAAAGCAGCCTCAACAAATCTTAAACCTCAGTTACACAGGAAAGCAGCCAAGTGTATATTACTCTGTTAAACCACGAATAGTGTCAGGAACATAGTAGTTTCCAACATGGACTATCAAGTTAATAAAAATATTAAAACCGTGATTCGTCGTTATACTTGGGAATCGAACGCTAGGTAGTCTACGTGCTTACTTTGGGCATATTGTGCATGAGGCTTAAACGTCTTCGCGCCATGTCTTCGGACTTCGAAGACGTCTGATTGGCGTCTTTAAGATGCTTCATGCGTTGTCTGGGTACAAATAAACTATGTATATTGTATATGGTTATATTCCTCATAACCTGTCATTGTGATCCATATACAGGGTGATTCAGCCCAACTACACTACCTGAACATCAGATAGTAACATTTCCCCATTGCCAATAGTCTTTTTTACCAAAGGTAATGTGTAGAAAATCAATGGAAACTAATGGAAAACCATTTATTATCTTTGCCAAACAAATATTAGCTATGAGGTATTTTTGTACGAGATAGTTTTAATATAAGAATCAAATAGGCGCGTTAATTTCAAGTAATGCGTTCGGACTGAATAATCCTGTATAATTATATGAAAAGATGTTAAAAATTAACAAACTTACAGTTCATCACATGGGGTCTGTCAGACCCCGAAGTAGTATTGCTGAACACGTGTGGAAATGTATGTGTATACTATCAGCGCCATGTCTATTGCGTGCCATAAGTCTTCTTGTATGTATGTACATTTGTTCCATATGTACTCGTCTACTAATGACCATACTACACTAACTCTTAACTGCATCTGTAAGCGAATAAAAAAACCGATGCAGTTTACGCCATGTAATTTTTACGATGCACGAACATATAATAACAATAATAAAGATTAATTAAATTTACGAATATAATTTTAAACGTAAAATGCATCGATCATTGCATAAAATTAATTGCGATGTAAAATTATTTTATGTCACTGATAAACATAAAAAATCAGTGAACAGATAAGATAACACTTATATCTTACAGTTTTATCTTGTATTTCGTTTGTTTTATCACCATTCAATCTTTCGCCCCACTACCCGGTTCCATGGCCAATCACCGGTACGAATAAAGTCCTACACCGTTTACGTGGCCCAATGTCTTGCTAATAAAGGTAGACGGAATTTAGTTGCTACGTTAGTCCGATTCAGTCTGTAGTCTGTGACAAGTAGTTGTTTCTATATAAAAAAAAGTGCCGTTATGTCTCTCGATCAGGTAAGCTGACATAGCATCATTGTAATTTAACTATATTCACTGCGTTTTGAAATGCCGGTATATAGTGTGGCTATCCATTAAAACCATAATGGGGTCTGCACCGAACAATAAAATCATAAGGGCGTACATTCACGTAGATGCATCTTTACTGTTTTCTTAATTTTTGTGTTTTAATAAATTTTCAGTTCCAACAATGTGAAAACAAAAACGAATACCTATATCGATGAGCACCCGTAAGAATAACATTCTATTACTAATAACTTTTTGTCAAAGGTAATGAATGATTTTACATTGCAAAAAATGATTTCCAATAATATACTTTCTTAAAATTGAGGGATATGGAATCGAGGTATGACGAATTGTTTGAATATTTCGTAAAATTCGTTCATGTGCCTTTTTGCTGCGAATACTTTTTTTGCGTCGACGTTACTATCAATGATCAAAAGACGAAAGGACCTCGTAGAATACGTCTTTACGAGGTTCTGCATGGTATTCTGTAGGCGGTACGTGGTTTTCTTGCTGTGATACTGATTTTTTTTGGCGCAATTGTCCTTCTGACATTAGACCCCCGATATATCGGTGCATAATATATAGTATGGATACGATGGCTATTTTCGATAAAAATGGAAGTTATGAATGTTAATGTCTATAGTAAACCTATAGTTATTTATTAACTAATGACAGAGTAAATATGATAACACGTATTTCGATTATTTCGCGACGAAAAATAAACTATACAATATATATTGACTAAATTTACGACAAGAGCACATTGAAGACATTTTATAAGAACGGATGAACATTTTGAATGTTTTATTGGAATCCTTGATTCCTTATCTTCAAAATAATATTGTTACTCTTATATTGTTATCAAAGAGTATGCTAGAATATACAGATTGTTTCAAAAATTGCGCTTGGCCAGTGTGGCTCAGACCACATTCTGACTCGACAGCCAATACGGTATAAGAGTAACTGCCCAATCGTACTCGCTGAATGCGCGTTCGAATGCACCTCGCAACCAATCACAGGGCGTAAATTCTTGGGAACCCGCTGTACCATTGATCAACAGTTCACGTTCGAACACGCGTTTGTCGTTCACATTCACATCGTCAAACGCGTGTGCCAACGTGAACTGTGACCAATGGTACAACGCGTTCACAGGAATTCACGTTGCGTGATTGGTCGAGAGTTACGTTCAATAGAGCGTTTGACGATTGTGAATGGGCCTTAGTGTTCGGTCATCCGGAAATTCCCGATTTCGTCGTATAATACGTTGTACTTGATTATTACAAACAGCAATAACAGTTGTCTTCCCAAATGAATCGTTGGTTTATTATACCTTGAAGTTTCTTTCTACGATATTATGCATATTATCAAACCTAACCGAAAAAGTGATATATAATAACTATATTGAACAATTTCGTTAGATCACCAAATTGGCCTAAACGTTATGTTAATTTCACATATAGATGTATGCTTCGTTGTGTTTTATGCTTTTCAATGTGACTTTCAACTATGAAATACAAAAACATTCGCCTTAAAAAATATTGCTTACTTGAAATATATTGGCTGTGTTCAGCAGATAAAGCGCTGCGGAAACAAACACATCTGACTAATAAAATTGTACAGCCATTGCAAAATTTACGGTCAATTGACCAATCGAATGCCGTCTTAGCGCAGTTTTCTGCTGAACACAGCCATTGTAAACCGCATCAGCGGAAACGACGTCTAAATGCAGAAAAATATGATTGTTTGCAAATTGAATAATTATAATTTTAAATGTTAATATTTATTTTTAAACTGCATAAAACTTTAGCCAAGATGCCATTATGGAAGTCGGAAAAATATTGTTATTAATTATTAATTTTATCATTGAGAATTTCCCTTGGGTGGACCAGATTCACAGCCTCTCCCCAACTCCTTGAATTTTTATCTAGTCCGACGGACACAAAATGGCCGTGTTACAAAACATTCATTGACGTATTCGGTAACGCGTTTTATTTGCCAAAACGTTAAAGGTCGAGCTAAACGTGGGTACAAGCATCGATTGCATATTTATTTACGCTAATGAACTCTACGCGTTCGCCTTGTCCTTTGAATCCTAGCATGTTTTGAGCGAACTATCGTACTCGATGATTAACAATAATTTATCATAAATTATACTACGTCATTAATAACATCACGTACACTAAATTTGTTTTTGTTCAAGTCCTAGTGTTATACTCACTTTTTTGGAACTGGACCCATACTGGTTCTAGACCTCTTGTATGCAATTCGAGATAATCTCATACAAAGTCCAATTTAAGTATCGCGCAAGTATGTGACATGTCTGGATTAAGTATAGAAGTGTTTCAAATAAGCTGCAGGATACTGCTATATTCACTGAGCAGTTGTTGGTAAAGAAGGTCAGGCCGTTTGTATTTTCTATCTGAAACAAACTGTATGATATTTTCAACCTCATCTAAAATTTGTATGTTGGTTCTAGTATATTTCTCATATACACTGTGTCCACTAGTATTCAAACACAAACTTCCATGTAAGTCCTAGTTCCATACTACTAAAGACGACATCTCTTTACTGGTATATCTTCATAGTGCTCTATATCTGATTGCTAAAGTCTAACTCGGTAAGACTTGTCCCATGTAAAGGCAAAATAATAAATGTAGAAGTTTAGCTCAGCTAGGCTTGTTCTGGGCCTTCTTAAGGGCCGTCGCTCTCTCAGAACCTACATGTATGTTCAAGCTAGACCCGCCTGACCTATTCCAGACATAAAACACTAACAAATCAAACATTTTTACCTCGGGGTCTCAAATTGTAAAATGTCTCAATCAAAATCGACATATTAGATTATTTTCAACTTCTATGTTCTAATGATAAATTTACATATTTAATATACTGGTTATTGTTTCGCCAATATTTGTATTTTACATTAATAATCGTATATTCTTCCATCTTGATCCCTCTTGTTTTCACAATTAGATTAAGGATGCTCCAACGTTGCTTAATTTTATCTATATTCAATTTTTAATAAAGAATAATTAAATTTCCGATCGACTCTGTTACTGTTATAGAAATTCGATGCAGCCGCCTCAGGTGTGAAAAATTTAACTAAACGACCAAGCGACGAGGAACTCTTGGAAGTCTATGCACTTTACAAACAAGCCACTGTTGGCGACGTTAACACGGGTAAGGAAAGCCTTAAGTCATTCGCTTGTGATAATAATTTATTGAGAAATTGTACAAAATTAATAAACCAAATAGTTTTTGGGATGGAACAATAGTGCTACTGTAGCGTCGGTAACATGACTTACAAGTTAGTAGACTTATATCCGTAAAAGGTTCTGAATTACTTGTAATACATTTTTTAAGTTCAGACACCTTATCGGATATGTAAAACGTAGATTCGAATAATTCGGACTAACTTCAGGTGGTAGATCTTAATTGTCCAGGCTCTACACATTGAAGAAATGAAAATTCATTTGGCAAGAAATTTATTCAGTATTACAATTAGTAAAAGTATTGAGTCCTATCGCTGCAGCACTGTGCAAATACGTTTATAAGGTGGATACCTCAGTCATCGAGCAATGTAACAGTAATCAACAGTACGTGCTTTTACTATAGCAAAATCTACAATACTGTAATTAAACTGTTTATTACTGATATACATGTTGCTTAATGACCGGACCCACCTTAGTGCCTCTATGAGTTGACCAAAGTTCAAAGTTATTACTGCGGGACCATGGATCTGGTAGCTGTGACGTGAGAAGTAACAATTATTCTTTGGAACTCGGACCTGTATTTTTTAATCTGCCCGAGTGACCCTCGTGTGTAATTTCTTATTTTAAGAATATTGAATGTTCGTATGCGATGTTTATGAAGAACGGTTCGAGAATTCGGGTTTTAGTTGTTTTCAAGTATACCCGTAGTCAAATTTTTCCATTGCCAATGATTTTTTGCCAAAAGTAATGAATGATTTTACTTTGATTTCTATTGATTCACTATGCATTACCTGAAGGTAGTTCTACTATAGTAATCACATGGATAGGCTAACTTCAAATATTTGTTTTTTTTTTGTGAATAACCTGTACAAAAAACAGTGGATAGTGACGCAATGCGTCCTATATCCTATACGTATCCTATAGTTGGTCCACGACTTCAATATATTTTTTTGACAAATCACATGGCATGCAATCCTTGGAAATCACACGTTATCTAGAATTCTCTAGAATAACGTAAATATATGTTAAAATCGAAAAATAAAATATCTTTAGTATAAAATCATGCATATGCAGACTTTATAAGAAACATTTTATGCAGTGAAACGTATGCATTGCTAGAGACTTTGTTCTTGAGATGTCAAAAAACTCATCGAACTTGTGGACCGATTATATGTCGATGAGTTGCCTGTAGGAAAATTTTGCATTGCTATTGCTTCTGTAATCTGCTGTAAATTAATGGAAATCAATGGAAAATTATTCATTATTTTTATCAAAAAACAATCGGCAATGAGAACTTTTACTACGTGGAATAATTTTCAGGATAATTGTAACGAATATAAAAATGTATATTTTTTTCGATTCACTTATAATTGGATGGTAAGTTTCCAATTTGGAGAATAAACACAATTGGTTCTCATGCATTTATATATTATTATATTTTATTTATTAGTATATTTTTTCCTTTGATTTATAATTGGATGATAAATATCCAATTTGGAGAATAAACACAATTGGTTTTCATGCAATTCTATTAACTTGCAGAGAAGCCGGGCATACTCGATCCGAAGGGCAAAGCAAAATGGGACGCATGGAGCAGCAAGAAAGGAACTTCAAAGGATGCCGCCAAAGAAGCATATATAGCACTTTCTGACAGTCTTAAAGCGAAATATCAATAGTGAACTTTGTACAAATAAATGTAAAATTTTGATTGACTAATTTTGCAAGAAAAAAATAAACTTCATAATTACTGTTTTCATGTTTAGGGGTATTCTGATCTATATACCCGTTTGTGATATGACTTTTGAGAATAACTTAAAGAAAAACTATTAACCCTAAAGAGCTGGTGTTTTGTATACGTATTTATTAATGTTTAAGCTAAATATCAAAATTTTTATAAGGCAAAATTATACACAGATCGTGTCACGAAGCACCATTCGAATCGGGTGTGTTGATTGCGGCCGCCTTAGTCATCTGAAATAGAAGAACAACTTTGTTAACAGTATATTGTGTAATAGGACTGAAATAAACAATTGAATTTGACTTCGGACCTAGGGAAGAAACACAATTGTTTCTGCTCGCTGATTTAAAGCATTAGCAATTTACGCAACCGCTAATAGTTGTCCGCGGCATTGGCCTGAAGTTAGCTTATTTTCGACTGGCTGTAGAGACACTGAAACTTGATGTGAACTGATGTTTCGATGTAGGTGTCATGCAAAAATTATTTGTGAATGTAGTCATCGCCCGAAGCTCAATAAATAAAAACCGAACATTTTCCACAAAATGGCAACTTTTAAAACATTTAGGTTCGATTTTGTCGAAAATGTTTCAACTAAAGCCAGAACGAAAAAATAAAGTATTGAGAAATATTTTAGAGATACATTGAAGGTTCTGGGGATGGACACGTATGCCCTTGAAAGGTATGACAAATTGTAAGTCAACCGATTCAGTAGTTTTTGAGGAAAATACACGCCCGATTTAAAAAAAGTCGTTTCGAGAAAAACTTAGCGCTCCGTTGGCTTCGTTACGGAGACATCCGTTATTTGTTTTCTAACTTCGGCGGTTCTGCTGCGAAGCCAAATGTTTTTAGCATGATTACGCTTAAGACAGAATGGAGAAAAATAAATATTATGATGAGAATTTAGAACTGAGTGATAGTGAAGACGTATTTAATTTTTAAGTATTAAAAGATATTGTAGAACACAATGTTGATTATGATTTTGATACTTGAAGTAGTGGTAGCGAAATTATACTACCAAAAAGACGAAGAGTGAGAATAATTCAAAGTGAAAGCGAAGATTCGTCAGAAGACTTGGATGAATGGCGTGATGTTACAGAGAAATTAGATATTCCAGTAAGAATACATTTTAGTGTATCGCCAAAGATCATTGGACCACAAGTTCTTTCAAATATTGTAGATCCGATAAAATATTTTAAATTGTTTTTCACGGACGAATTGGTAAATGAAATTATAAAAGAAACCAACAATTACGCAGAAAATGTTCTAAACTTTAAAGAAATATCTATTAGCTCTATTTGGAAAACGTGGTGTGTTATGGAAAAGGATTAATTTTGGGCTTCTAATGGAGTTATTGTTAATATGGGTACGATAGGGTTGACTGGGTGCGGTTGAAACGATGAACGGTTGAAACAAAGCGAATATCTCGACACCGTGCGTGATCAGGTGAGGAGTGCAAGGGGAGAACGAAGCGGGCGACAAGTCGAAACACGAATTTTAGTGTTGCGTCGCTCTTCGCGCGCTGTGCTTGTGTACAGGAGGCCCCATTGTGTTTTTTGACGGAAAAGTAAGTATTTTTTGTTCGTACATTTTTGCAATTATTATGGTTTTATTAAAGTTAGAGTATTGAGAGTTTTGTATTGTTTTAATTGAAGTTTGTAGAATATAGCTGTATGATTAGTTTTTATTCAAATTTATTATCATTCTTACTGTGAACCGTTTTATAGCCTAGAAGGGGGGTTGGGGACAGTTGAAACATTTTTCTGGGTACGGTTGAAACGTTGAAACAGTTTATTTATTTAATTTTCGTGTTTCTTAGATGCCAAGGGTACGCCAAAGGAAGACTACGAGAGGTCAGGCCGACTTATCAACGTACAAACAAGCCTATGAACATGTAAAAGCCGGATCCTCGTTAAGAACAGCGGCAGAAAAGAATGGACTGAACCACTGTTCTCTGTTGAGGTATGTACGTAAACGAGATGCGACTGGTGGCGATGAAAATCAAGAAATGGGTTGTAATGCTCACAATCGAGTGTTTAACCAAGAACAAGAGCGTGAGCTATCTAAATATTTAGTTAGATGTGCAGACATATATTTTTACTCAGAGTTTTGTTAGCTGGTGTGCTAAAATCTAGTTTATAATTAATGCTGTTGAATTTTGAGAAATATAATAGCAAGTAGTACACAAACATTACAAAAAAAATAATCGCCACCAACATCTGATTATTATATAATTTAAGTTGTACTTAACACGTTCCTCGCCGGCGTGACCCACCGGGGTGGGTCACGTTTCCACTGTTCCGTGTTCCGCCCTGGCGTGAACGTGTTAATATAAACCTTTGAAGGCTGATTAAAAATAATGTTAGATTATAAGTATCGTGAAAGACGAATAATAATAAATTGAATATTATTAAAAAAATATTTGTGATGTACAACTGTGCCATTACGAGTCGTAAAGTGTTATTAGACGATGAATAAAACATGTTCATTTACTATATTTTGTATTATTTACATGTGTTTCAATTGACCCCAGGCACTGTTTCAACCGACTCTGGCATTGGGACGGTTGAAACAAATTACATTTTTTAAATTTGATTTTACATACAATATACAATACAGTGATCTCAAATAACATTGATAGAATAATCTCATTTTTCTTCGAAGCACACCAGGTTCGTTTTATTCGTCTAGCGTGCTGCTTAATTCACACATCTATAACTTTGCTAATTTAATGAATTTCGCTATTAAATTTTGCAGTCACAACCTCAAGGCGCTGTACTTAAATAAAATGCAATAAAAAAATTGATTTCTTTTTTTACCGACGAAACGAGAATACTTCTTTAATTATTATTATTTTTTTATTAAACTTACAAGTATAACGTTAACAGATGTATGATCTGTGAGAAGTCGTTGAATGACTTCGTCATGATGACCAGATACTAGCAGCTCTGGTTGCGGGTGACCTCCAGAAAGTGACCTGCAGGTGTGGACGCGGGACAAGAAATTTTAGTACTGATCAAGGCAAACTCAAAACTGATTGCTTGCATTGAAGTTTAAAGTAACAGTTTAAATATTTTCCAGCGTAAAAGCGGAAATAGTTCGTACATATTTGAAGGCGAGTGCTCAAACTAAAAAAAGGAGTGCGGCTCTGCTCGTGTGATGCTGATACTTAATCCACTCTGCTCCATTCCCATTACATGGGAAGATGCACAATATGTTTCAAAAATCGGGCGCGTCTAATGTGGTGCAGACGACATTCTGACTTGACAACTAATGCGCTTGCAGAGCAAAGAGTGCTCGGCAGTCTGGTAGTCGTAGATTTGGTCGTGTAGTACGTTTTTCTATTTATTATAAAAGGTAATAAGAATTCTTTTATGAATTAAATTATTAGTAAGCTACTTTTCAGGATATTCTATTCATCAGCAAACTTAACCTAATAAGTCATACGTAATAAACCTATTGAACTATTTCGACAGATCATCAAATTTGCCTAAAATTTATTTTGAATTTATCCATACACTTATGCTTCGTTATTTTATGTCTTTCGATGTAAGTTTTAACCAAGAAATAAAAAAGCATCCCCCTTAAAGCATATTTCCTATTTGAAATACATTTTGCACCATATTAGCGTAAAAGGTGTATTGATTATATCATTCAGAATTTTTCCATAATTCCGTTCAGCATACTGCTCAGTGGATCGCCCACTAAAGTTTTACCATCAGGTAAGTACTTATGTGTATAATTTACTGGATCATCCTTATTATTGCACCAGGGTCCACAATTTTCGTGATCATCAAAGACATGTGAGACATTAGTTTTTAAACTTAGTTCTGTAGCTATGACGTTATCTTTATTCATTTTTAAGGCACATTCAAACTTGTACTTTAAATAATTAATAACCTATCGATTAATTTTTCTGACCAGAGAGCTTTACTCAATTGCTTTAGAGCATAATTTATGTCCAACCACTTGGCTATACTGGATGTTTTGATATCCTACGAATTGCAGCAATCATTGAACTGTCATCATCGCCGATAAGCGTACCCAGGACTACATTCTCTTTCTAAAATTGTTCATTTTTCACCAATATTTTTACTGCAATATCAAGTTCCAAGGCCTTCGCACTCTTATTCCAATTACGCTTACAATCGTGATCCTCTTGAGTGTGGCCTACGTGACACAAGCTGCAATTTTTATTCCTGTTATCACAGGCCAAGTAATTGCCAGTCTCTCTTCCTACAGCAGTTGCTACTCTTATCAGGAAAAATAGTTTTTTAGGAAAGTAATCGGTGGGAGACGCGAAAAGTAGTAAATTTTGTATTATTTAGGAATAAAGAATTTGGGAAATAGGAAAAAAAGTGGAAAATCGTAGGAAATATTAGAAATGGAAATTATTTAGTAATGATTAAATACAATTGGTTAATTATTCCATTGGGTATATTCCTTTATTTCGTGGTCAAAAAACCATAAATATTCTAAAAAATCTTAGTTTATACGATATATTAATTCATTTGTTTTAAAAAATTATACATTTGCAATTGTTCTCCAAACTATCGGTTTCACCTTTTAGTTAACTTTTATTGGTATTGACTGATTTTTTAATATTAAATTTACTTACCTGATAAGCTGTCATAAGCAAAGCCTGATCCACGTTTTGGCCACGCACCATCAGCACATTCATAGAGAGGGATGGGTTTTCCTGCTTTAATTACTAGAACGGAATTTCTTTCCAATGTCAGTTTTTTTTTCTTCCTTAATAACTTCCAAACAATTTTCATCAGCAAGCTTTTCCAGTCCTTTGCCAACGTATTTTTCACAACGTTTCAATGTTTTTGATAGAATTTGAGATACATTCAACTCTGACAGGACGATATTAAGCTGATAGGCTCCTATTCCTCCGTCAATTACAGCTACAAGTAGAACGTTAACACCAGTTAACACTAAGCGTACCATCGACCGGACATTTGATCGTTTTAAAGCCAAAAATACGTATAAAAAATGTTTCGGTATGTTTAGTGTTAAATGATAGTTGAATGTACAGAAAACGGTGAGTAACAAATAAACAAGAATAAGAATCCAGACTTGACGTACCTCCAGCTTCTTTTAAATTAATCGAGTATTGAGTTCGGCTTGTTCGATTGTTCTATATTTCAGTGCAGGTTTTAACGTTCTTCGTACAGAGATGAGCAGGGAGATCGTAGAGTCCCTCGGGTAAGAGTTTGGGGAAAGAGCATTTGTGGTAGTGTATACGTGTATCGGGGCTAACCGGAAATAGAAAAATTAAATCACGCGGGTAAATTCAGCTTTTAATTCTATCAGTACCACATGCAGTGAAAGATTTGTACAAATTTCTTCTGAAACGTCTAGATTACGTAAGTAAAAAAACAAATGTCGGCGTTCACACACACAGCGAAACAATATGCCGGACATAGGTCAACTATGCGAGCAAGCGACGAGACGGTGGGTGCTCGGCAGTATCAATAAAGCCGTCACCCTGAATACATGTGTACTCTGCTATCTCTAATAAACACCATACATGTACAGGGTGTCCCATTTGAAACAGGACGGTTGAATATCTGTTTAAGGAAGAGCGAGACAGCAAAATGTGTCAGACGAAAGTTGTAGGGTACGAAGGGGAAAAGTCAGTGCAAATAGAATTTATGATCCTACCATTTATGCTTCTATGTTGCAAGCATAAAGCCAATTTTTTTAAATAGCAACTAAATGTTTCAATCCCCACAAGTTGTGCGTTTCATCGAGACAAATTCAACCATACCCTATTTTATGATTTTTTTTTCATCGATTTTATGTAAAATATTATACAAAAATGGAACAAAATATGACTATTTTCATTCAGGCCATTCAGGTTCTTCGGTCTGTTATTGGAAACTTTCGACGCCAGCTGGAGTTGTGTCTCACTAAAAATGGTGGCAACATCGAAAATATCCTGCAATAAGTGGGTCCTGCATCTACATAATCACACACGTGCAACATGTGAAATAGATCATGTAGGAAAGCTTCAATAAAAATAATCGCGTTTTGTTTCATTTTCGTGTGATATTTCATAGAAAATCGATGAAGAAAATCATAAAATATCGTATGGTTGAATTCGTCACGATGAGACGCATAACTTGTGGGGGTTTAAAAATGTTGTTGCCATTTAAAAAAGCTGGATTTATGCTTGCAACATAGAAGCATAAATAGTAGGAGCATAAATTCTACTTGCACTGACTTTCCCCCTTTGTACCCTACAACTTTCGTCTGACACGTTTTGCTGTCTCGCTCTTCCTTAAACAGATATCCAATCGTTCTGTTTCAAATGGGACACCCTGTATATGTATATATTCATATAAGTTGATGTGCATCATTTAATCCAACACCGTAATACATATCAGTAAGCGCTTGTAAATAAGAAAAACATAGAGAGGTTATATTATGTTAAAAAGCTGTTGCGTAGTGAGTCAGAGTAAGAAAACGTAAGTTTCGATAACATCGAATTTACATAGAGAAGGTTGTTTATAAAAAATTGAATCGGGTATACAGCGAAGTAGGTAGATACTGCGTACTGAACTGCTCGAAATCTCGTAAAAGGGAAAGTGTATTTAGAACGAATGAATATAATTTGATGTCGATATTCTTTAATCAATAATAATGTAGTAAATATGCAAATATACATTCTCATTCAGTTCTTCCATTAAGTGGTCAAAAGTTATTCGAACATTTTTTTCAATTCGCTTTCCGGTTAGCCCCAAATTGACTGCACCAATCAAAACGCGTCCCCGCTCACGGTGAACGAAGAACAGGGAAGAACAGTCGCGATGGCCAACGGGGCGAAAGCACGTGTAGGCGGTCACGCGATGATTCCCATGTCAATTCTTCACGAAACGAAGTTAGTTTGTTGTCAAGTAATACCGGAGTTAATGAGCGAATTGATCTTAGGAATGGACGCGATACGACGTTTTGGAATCGGATTAGACGACCTCACCGAGTTATGGTGGACGGCCACGGACAGAGAAACGATCCCCTGGGAAACGCGGGATGGCCTCGCCATTGACGAAGTCGTCGGACTTTGCGAGGTTACGAATGATCAGAAGAGACAGTTAGACTCTTTACTCGCGAGGATGATTCCTTCGCTCGAGGGAACGGGAACATTCACGACCCTTATGACGCACAAAATCGATGTGCAGGGTCATGCGCCGATTCGTCAGCGGAATTACCCCATATCGCCGATAATTGAGCAGGAAATGCATCGCCAACTCGATGAGTTACTCGCGGACGGAGTCGTCGAGCAATCTTCGAGCGAATGGACGAATCCGATCGTGATGGTTAAGAAATCGAAAGAAGCATATCAAATGTGTTTAGATTTTCGGAAACTGAATGAAGTCGCGAAGAAAGACGCATATCCTTTGCCGAATTTGACAGGTATTCTCGATCAAATGCGATCAGCGCACTATATCTCCACGATTGATCTAAAGCAAGCTTACCATCAGGTAGCTTTAGATCCCGGAAGTCGGGAGTACACCGCGTTCGTGGTACCGGGAAGAGGACTCTTCCATTATATCGGGATGCCATTTGGGCTCTCGGGAGCCCCGCCGAATTTTCAACGTCTCGCGGATAAAATCATCGATCCGGAGATGGGTGGAAACGCGTTCGCGTACCTCGATGATATTATTATTGTGACCAAGACCTTCGACGAACATCTAGTATGGCTAGAAAAGATACTGACACGACCGAAGGACGCGAATTTGAAAACCAACCCGAAGAAATGCGAATTTTGTCGGAACGAGGTACAGTACCTCGGGTTTATCGTAAACGCGAAGGGATTGAGCGTAGACCCTTCAAAAGTCGCACCGGTCGTCGAGTACCCCCCGCCGCGAAATATCCGTCAGCTAAGACGTTTTCTGGGTATAGCGTCGTGGTATCGACGATTCGTAGAAAATTTTGCAGCAGTCGCAGAACCCCTCACGACCCTCACTAGCAAGAAAGCTAAATGGGGGTGGTGAAGGGCACAAGAATCCGCGTTCGAGACGCTTAAAGCATGCCCTCGCAACTGCACCGGTACTGTCGTGTCCGGATTTTTTCGGTACCGTTTACTCTCCACACCGACGCGAGTAATTACGGAATCGGCGCGGTATTAACGCAAACGATAGACGATGAAGAACGAGTAATCGCGTTTGCTAGTCGCGTTATGAATAAGGCCGAACGAAATTATACGGTAACGGAAAAGGAATGCCTCGCGGTAGTGTGGGCCGTCGAGCATTTTCGAAGATATATCGAGCGATACCATTTCGTGATTGTTACAGACCACAGTAGTCTGAGGTGGTTGAATAACTTGAAGAATCCGACAGGTCGCCTAGGACGATGGGCCTTGAAATTGCAAGGTTATGACTGCGAAATTATCCACCGTAAGGGATCGCTGAACATCGTGCCGGACGCGTTGTCGCGAATGTACGAGGAAGATCCCGAGGAGGAACTATCGGCGGTAGAGGTGGACGCGTATGAGGCAGTCCCAAGCATGTCGATAGCCGAAGTGACGGACGAATGGTATGCGCGACGAAAGACCGACGTAGCCAAAAATCCCGCTAAATGGAAAGGCTGGACCGTAGAAAATGACTGTTTGTATCGATTCAGACCAAACGCGTTAGTCTATCGAGTGACTCAGGATTTGGACGCATGGAAGTTAGTCCCCGCGAAATCGTCGCGGGAGGGAATTATACGGGAAAACCACGATGATCCGCAAGCAGGCCACCAAGGAGTTGAAAAGACGTACGATCGGGTGGCCTTAGATTATTATTGGCCAGGAATCCACGAAGATGTTGAACAGTATGTCCGAAAGTGCGAAGTGTGCCAGACGAGTAAAGTCTCGCAACAAGCACCAGCGGGGTTAATGAGTCAACGCGTTGTTGAAACCCCATGGACTGTGGGGGCCGCGGATATCATGGGACCGTTTCCCCCGAGTAAGTCGGGACACGCGTACTTGCTCGTGTTCCAAGATCTATTCACGAAGTGGAT
>JAYRCB010000498.1:9697-21661 GCA_036026315.1 Trachelus stipa
ACAATTTCCACAGAGTCCGCATAAGTCCCTCTCACTCGCAGTTAGTGGAGTCCCAGAGATAGCCTGCCCTGTGTATACGAGCGTCACACTTGCTTCTAGCGCTAATCGCCCATAAGACCCTCTCACTCGCTGGCAGCAGTGGCCTAGCGCGTATAAGAGCGTCTCACTTGCGTCTACAGGATTATAATAAGAGAGCCTAATGTTTGGAGTGAGAGTGTCTTATGGGCGACTAGCGCTAGAATCAAGTGAGACGCTCTTATACGCAGTGCAGGCTATCTCTGGGACTCCACTAACTGCGAGTGAGAGGGACTTATGCGGAGTCTGTAAAAATTGTCTGAGACACTCTTATGCGGTTTATGCGACATTTCTCCATCAATCACAGTGGAAAGTGCAATATCTCCATCCATCTTAAGAGGAGCTGCCTTTTTAGAAGCTGCGATAATTACCTCACAAGTTTTGTCTGCTTGTTGAGGGTTTATTGCTGCACTCTTCACAATTTTTGCTACTTTAGGAGCCCCAGACGCACGTAAGTTCATTTGAGCAGGTACACTATCTCATCGTGGGGTACAGTCAACCGTAGATCGTCAGTTCTTTGTCTCTTCGCCCGTTCGCTTAGGTCGTTGAATTGCATTGGAGGTCGACCACATGAACCAAAGCTCGAGAAACGCTCGCGATGAACCTGTTCAAATTGTTCTTTGTAGTAGGCGTTCTGGAAAAAAGACACTGTTAAAATGTAATGTGTGCCTGTGCTGATCACAGACATTATTTTGAGAAATTTACAAAAATCTTACGTTAAACGTTGTTTTTACACTGACCCACTCTTTGTTACCTTTAATGAAATTTTCTGCTATTAGGTGCGAATTTTTCCACTTCTGCTTGATTTTGTATAACACTGATCCAATTTTCTTTTTTACTTCTGGATCAATCATAAAATTCACTTCATACTTTTCCGAAATTTTCTTCCCTAAAACGCTCAGCATCGTATTTAAGTCCAAGTTTATATCGTTCTTTAAAAGCATCAGTATTTCTCCCCGAGTACACGAGATTTCGGCAAGAGTTTTCTCTGACATAACTGTACAATCTTTATATTATTATTATATATTTATTTAATAACTACAAAGTAGCGGGATGTCAGATTATATCGTAAACGTGCTACAAAGAAGAACTGTTATGCAAGCGCTGCACTGTACGGCTGAATTCACTGAATACGAAAACTTTCTTGACGCGTCGCGACAAAAACGAGGTTATCTCGGCCTTCGGAAGATTTCGGAAGCTAGTTTTGAAATATATTCATAAAAATACTATCGGAAACACATTTCCCTTTGAATTAGACTGGAGTCGGGTGAAGTTTTTATTAAACCCTTTGTCAAGGCCCGATTCCTCGTTCTTTCATAATTAAAAAGCGTGAAGGTTTACAGCGCATTTTCGAGCATCAAAGAGGCATTTAATATTAACATTAATATATCCAAATAATGTACATACCTTCAGGATCAACCTCCATTTCGAATTGTCCACTCGCGCACTTACACGTTGAGCTATTCACACTTTTATCACGGCAACTGTTACGCCGTAAAGGATGCAACGTAAGTTACTTCTTAAACGGTGACCTTGGACTGACGTATACGAGCGGTTTCGCGTTTCATCACCCCGCCGTTTTCGGAATGTAGTAGGACGGATCCTTCTCTATCGTACTTAGCTATTCGCAACTCAAAAACAGAGTATCGATTTTTTGACTTATTGCCAACTTTTACGATTTAGTCAGAGTGTGCGCCGGAATGAACTGTCGGTACCCCGGGAACTTTGATCGGCTACGGTTTACGGCTCCGCGGGGAAGGCGCCGGAGAGGAGGATTGTTTTGATTTTTGACTTACTGCGAGAACGGTAGGAAGGAGAGGTAGAGTATCGCGGAAAGTCCGTGGGGAGGACTCTCGGGTGTCCGGCAGATCGTAAGAAAATGATTTCATCTTCCGTGCTCGGACGATAGCCGACCTATCGGATAATCGCGGATTACGATTTCTCGCAGAAACCCATGTCTCCCGGATTTTTTTTAATAGTATAGTGCCAGTGCGTGGCCAAGGGTGTGGAACACCGAGTGCCTTGTAGACGTCTTCATGGAGTCGGGACGCGGCACCATGGAAGTAGGCGGAAGGGACATGGCCACCACAATTTGCATTTATTAAGGGATTTATGGAACAGCCAGTTTTTGGTAAGTACCGCGAGAGCAGTCTTATTTAGAGAATACCTCGCCTAAAAAGATAGCCGAGAGGAAGTAATGCAGACACACGGATGCCTAGGGTAGCGACCGACGTCAGAGCGCACACTCCATAAAAATAAACAGCTCATCTTAAACGAGACCTGTTAGGATTGCGAATCGCGCCGCAAGGGGATTCGCGGATCCGGTAGGTACATCGAAATAGGGGCAGGTCTTGGGCAGGCTAGCGACCAAGACTCGGAATAGTCGTGAGCAGCCGTTGGGGAGTACATTATACGCGACGGGATTTATATTGTAAAATCCTCCATTCATTTAATAGTAATAAACGAAATAGTATTTTTCTCGTTGCGTAGTCATTTTACGCGTCTATCCACTGACTATGAAATTCTCTCTTGTTGCCCCCATGTTCTCCTTTAACATTTTCAATGCACTGAGGCTTAACTGCTGGGAAATGTGGAAAACGGCCGTGGTGAGGGACTAATAACTGGCGTCCAACAATTAGATTTTCGGATTTTTTTCTCGATTTCAGCACGTTAGGAGCGGCCACTGATTATTTGTAGGTGATGCCGATTGACGGCGAACGTCACAGCGTATTAAATACTCAGAAAATCCATCGCTTGGGATTTTTGGTTCTTTGTATTAATACATACGGTTAACTCGCAAACTTAAATTCTAAAATCTGTTTTTACTCGCGTACGATAAAATGACCATATTCCATTCCTGCAACGCGGGCGGAAAGTAATCAATTTTTGACCAGAAAGAAGAAAAAGTAAATTCGCGGAGCAAAAAGTGATTTTTGCGGGAAGAAAAAAACACTTGAAACAAAAGAAATGAGCTATAAACTTTCATCTATATGTTGTAACATTGTGCCGTTGCAGGCATACAAATATGGTTATTTTAAAAATAGTCGGGTAAAAAGTAGAATATGCCACACGGGGGGAGCATGGATTTTCACCTCGCACTCGGCGAAAATCGCGTACTTTCCTCCCTAGTGGCATAATGTTCTATTTTTATTCTTGGTGTGTTACATCAATCGGTTTTCTTTCTCTCTCTTTCAAATACAGAAGTAGAGCGTATATTTTCAATTATTTGTCAGTGATGTCTGAATAAGAACTAAATAGAATCAGTAACGAGCATCATGATTCAGTTTGCCAAAGGAGAGGTTTCGATAAAACCCTTTATCTGCCCCCCCCCCCCCTCCTGAATTTTCTTTCATTTTAATATTGTATTTATTGGAATATACTTAAGATTTATAAATATATTGTAACATTCCGTCCTTATACCCCCCCCCCCGCCCCGCCATCCTCTATCCTTTTTCCTATTCCATCATTCATTCTCGATGATGGATACGTCAAGAGTCCTACATAAGAATGCATAGCGCACTGTGGATGTGCATAACAGTATCTGAGAGAATTCCTAACACCCTAGAATTCCTCAAAACTCCTATCAACCTCTGAAAGCGACGTCGATAAAGGAAAGGGAATATAGGACTTTTAAATCTCTAATATTGCGAAATTCCCTTCAACTTAGTCATAGAGACAATCATGAGGAAGTAATATTAGACTATTACTTTTAACATTCTGAAAATGAGAAATACAGTCAACCGACTGAAATCGAAACAAACAAGTGTCCAGACGTTATAAGCCGACACGAGCCGAACACAATAGAAATACCAGTAAGCGGGTACTTGAAGAAACCGCTGATCCAATTATTCAAACCAAATAATCGAATCAAATTATAAATCAAAATATTAAATCCAAAAAGCGAAGTTAACACCTCGGGAGGATAAAAATCGTCATCCCCACTATATTTAACGTATTCCTATCGAGGATATAAACAGTGGCTTCCTCGATAGGAGATGACTCGAGACACGTCTCTCTAGACAAGCACTCTAGACTAGTCACCTAGACTCGTACACACCGCTAGATGACAAAGAGTAGTAAGAATTGCAGAAAATTTAATTAGTAAGACACATCAACTCCCTGCTGATATCCTGCAGCAAAGTTATTGTGCCGACGCTGTCAGGAGTCATCCCGCATCCACCTCACTAGCACCTTCCTACGGCAAGAGGTTCGATGAACGGGGATCATTGTGATTGTCTGTGGATTCTGAAACCTTGCTATCCTTAATACCTGCTGTACCACAGTCTTCGAACGCATTGTGCACTCTGCTGTATTGTGGTGCCAGCGATCTCTTTCCTATTTCCGGAGATAAAAAGAGAGAGAACCATTAAATAAACAAACTTCTTGTCGCATACGGTACGATAATAGAAATTGAGAAAATTGTAAGAGCGTGGATGGGTGCGAGAGAGTGAAATAGAATGTTAAGGACATCTTAGAGTGTAATTTATAGGACAATATAGCACAATTGTTTTATTTTAAACTCAAGTGTCTAAATTCCTTCAAAAGACGCCTACCCAGTGCACAAACCTCATAAAAAGTCTCGTGATTTCCAACTCTCCAAAATCACGAAACGTCTCAATATATAGCATCAGCCAATATTCGCTCTATTTTTGTGTTTAAGGTAAATGGTAGATTTACAGGTGATGAGAGAAAAGTGAAAAAATATACTAATTAATATGATAATTATCAGGTTTAGCAATTATTTTTATAAAGGTCCTATCAAGTAACACAAAAAGTATAATATATGTGTTTTTAAAAACCTTATATCTTTTACATTATAAAAAAAATAAGAATGATCTAGATAATAAACTTCAAAAAATATGATTTAGGGCGGCCGATAAAGGGCCTTATAGTCCGGGAGCCAACGACATATTTTGGTCAGTCATTTCAATTCGGCTGATATCATGCAATATGCTTCATATGGTGTTGTTATAAAGCCTCGTGAACGACAGCTGGTTCAGTAACGGTGGGTCAGGCATCGGCCAAAAAAGAATAAATAAGCGAAACCAAGCCGGATGAAAATTTATTTATTGTTTAATTATCTTGTATAGAACATAAAAATAACAATCAGCTGACTGTAACACGGTGGATTATACGTCAGCTGCTTATACAAACATGCTTAAAAAAATTTAATTTTAGTGATTCCAACCCGATTGAAAATTGATTATATAAAAGTTGACATGATAGTTAAAACAAAAAAAAATAGTCAGCTCGCTATATGCTGGTGGAAAGGCCGTCAGCTCCTGCATCAAAGGTGTGCGTGGGCTCGCACCTGTTTTATGCGCCACACTTTTCATTGCGTCAGCTGATTATTATTTTTATATTCTATGCAAGATAATTAAACAATAAATAAATTTTCAGCCGGGTTGGTTTCGTTTATTTGCTTATTTTTTAACGTGCGTGGAAGGCTGCTGTTGCCCAACCCACCTATGGTACCGCAGCTGACGTCCACGAGGCTTCACAATAACATAATACGAATTACAGAAATGAAAATCAGCATTGTTGATATTGGTCAAGAAAATCTGTTGCTAGCTCCCGGACTATTATTGAAACTCCTCCTTTGATATAAATTTCAAGGTTCCAGAGCAAATCGTCCTATATTTATGGTCGATTCCAAACATTTACAATAACATAGTAGTAATAACTTGTATAGAAAGTCGAAACATTAAATTATAATATTGAGAAAAGCGAGTACAGTAACACGAATGCAGCTCAGTCAATCATGAATCATCATGTACGTGAGCAACGAAAATTCCATATGTGGGACAAACCCCACTATCTGGGAAGATTGATTAAGGAGTCTGACGTGGAAGAGAGAGAGAGGGAAACATAAAGTGAGTGAGGGGCGGAAGGCAGGGAGACAGCTTGCCTAGCGAACATGGACAGCAATAAACGTCGGTCAAATCTATATTTTTATTTAATTTTTTTTCTTAGTTTCTCTTATCTTTATTTTTTTTTTTTTTTCACTATTACGGGATCTTAACACGGGGTTCTTCTGTATATGGCTTCTAGCATGATCACACGAAGTGTGATAAATATTCAAAGTTTCTACAAAGTTATTTTTTCTTTAATTTTTACTTGATATATCTAAACTCCCGTATATATAATTGATACTGAAATATTATTTGTACGAAAATGACTTGTGAAACTTGTAACGTATTTTCTTAACTCGACATCGATAGCATAAAACCTAGAACTATCTTCGAGAACTAACCTACGTCACGTTTGGTCCTCCACCCTTCGCCCATGCATCCGCAAGCCAGGTTGGCGCCAGTCAATTATTTTTTCATCGGGAATTGACAAGCCGGCAAGACCTGGGAGTTGGGGTAAAACAGTCCCTCAACTCCGCCAAAACGAGAGTTCTCACGAGACCTATCAGAAGAGACCATAGCTTAACTGATCCTGTTGGTTTTTAGAGATGCGTAAAATCGAGAAACGCAACCGTAGGAGCTGAATTTGGGGGTCGCGTAAGATCAGTAAATGCAACTAGGTGCACGGTCGCTCAGGCCTGCTAGATTGAAGTAGAAAGGGTCGGAGTAAGCGTCAGGTAAATAGTGCGAGATACTATACAGAGAGCAACGGATCGTGAACGTAACAGAACGAACCGGAGCTGTGAAATCGAAATCTCTTCACCAATTAATAAATTGGGAGTCCTCACCGAATCTGGGGCAGCTAATACATGAAATCTGGGAACTGTATCCTGGGGACACCTCAGATGGGCACTGCACTAAAGCACAGCACTGCACCTCCGAAACACAGGCAGGAAATCGGTTGGATTTCCTAGATATAACGAGAGCAACGCGAAAACTACACAAACGGGAACCTTTTAGACCATACACGAAACACAGCTAGAAAAACTATCAACAGATAGTACGTGAGCAAGAGCCAGCTCGTGTCAACTCGATCAGTATCCCAACACGGACTTTGATAATATTCAAATTCGAGAACTAATCATTCTGATTGGTTGAAATCCTTGTACCCGATAACTCTTATTCTTTCCCTCGAGTCGTGCCTTTAAACAAAATCAAGAACTTTCCGTAGCGAATTGAAGATCCTCTACGGCTGCTTCCCCAAGGTATCGGGCGACAGCTGAGCATCACAACCTGAACTTCAGCGGTGCAGCGGGATCCCCCCCTGTCCTTAATCGTATCAAAAACTACGCTTCCGCCAGCTATAAAGCCCTTTCCCTCTCTCCAGGGGGCGCTGGTATCTCACCCGGACTTCTGCCAGTCCGTGGAGACGTCTCCGTCGGGTATTCTCCTCTATCGGGCCATTCGGTACGGCGGGACTATTCCTCCATAGTAGATTGAAGTATCTCGACCTCAATTAAATATTAACAAATCTTCAGAGAACATTGGCGTAACTTTATGAATCAACCCGGGAGCGTAGCTTGAGTAGGATGGCGACTTAGGGGGATCAAGGAAACGAAAACGTTGAGCGAATGGATGACGGACGTGTGTGACATAATTACGTATACATACATTTTAATATAAATAGCAGTGTGATTGGTTATACTCTATGTATTACACGACTGTATACAAATTTTGTTCCAGATCTTGGATACTATTTGCAACCAGCAACAAATTTACGACCCCATGACAGTACGGGATGCCAAGTTGAGATTGAACTCATCACTAATTCCTATTACACAGGTTTGTAAGATTAACATTTTATTCATATATATCTAAGGGATCTAACTATTAACCCTCTGAATGGAATCCGTTCCCACTGTGGTTTAAACGAATTGTGCGATGAAGCTAGGTGTATTGGAGCTTAATGTGCTACGTGGGGATCAGGCAGAGTCGTATCGTCCATGCGCGGACTTCACTCAAGTCTTACAGCGCACTTTAGCGCATGTTGTGAAAAAACATTTAAAATACGTATACAGGAAATTAACTGTTTAATATAATCCATAGATAATTATTTATTTTGTTCAGAGTTTTTAAAAAACGAGTTCGAAGTGTTTTTGCTGCATAACAATGAAAATACTAACAGTGCAGCGGGAATGCCCGTATGTGCTTGAAATGTAGGAGAGAGAAGGTGGTCGCAGTGAAGGCAGGGGGCCGAATGGACGGGCCTAACACGCAGATAAGCACACGAGCATTCGTAGTTTTCACACTGTCGTTGTACTTCACAACGACAAGGAATTGCGGAGTTTTCCATTCAGAGGGTTAACAAAAGTCAAACAGTACTAAAATCGTAATTAAATAGTATTTGAACTAACTTGCTTGCACTGAGAAAATCTTTTTTGTAGGTGATTTATCTTTCATAAATTTTCAATCGTTCGAAATAAGTACAGTTGAAGTTCAATAAATCACTATTATACTTCACGGAATTGTTTTTTTATTGAATTAACAGAAAGATAGTTTATTTAAACATATCCTCCTCTAAAGACACTTTTATAGAAAATTCCTGAAAAGATTCTATAAAAGATGAATTTTAGTAGTGGTGTATCTATTCATATTTCTTTTTAAGCCTCTCTCAAGGTACTTTGAATCTAATAGAGCGCTAGGGGCACTATTATACTGTTATTATACCGTCTGTCAAAATGGCATCTATCGTTGATGTCACTCACTTCGACTGTTTTTGTGTTTTTTTTTTTTTGTTTTTTTAAAGTGCAAAAGCATTGATTGTGTTCTCAATGGAGAGCCGGCGCGATGCACTTATTAATAGGGAGTCGCCTATGAATTAGACACAGTCACACAAATATGAAAACTTCATTTAACAAAAAAAAGGGAAAAATATTATAAACATAGGTGATCGCCATATGACGGCGTGTGCTAGCGACGAACGGCCGCGTTTAGTGCCACTAACATACCCGAGTTTTTCAAGAATTTGTGCGCTAACTATTACAAAATATGAGTCTCGTGAACAAGGATCGTAAAATTAATTACATGTGCTATAGTGGAGGGATTGTATTTCTTTAAACTGCTAAATTAGTGCAACGGGTTAGTATCTCCAAAGGGACACATGAGTGAGTGCTCGCTCGTCTTAATGCTCTGTTCATTCAAATGAAATCCAGTACGTTTTTTCCCTAATGAACACTTCATAGCATTTAAAATTATTGAATAAAATGTTTCACAATTTAAGATTCATAGTAGTATAAGTTGGAGAGTTCTGGCTCAAGATTCCTGTAACCGACCTATACCGACACTCTAGAACCTTCGAAGGTGGGTCCGTGCTAAGATGCCGTCGTGAGCTCTACGATTTCCGGAAGTGACGTCACCCTATTTTTCTAGGAATTTATGGGGGATTCTAGGAATTTTACGTCGGATTCCGGGAATTTTCCGCCCGATTCTGGGAATCGCACGCGATCAAGAACCTTCTAGAACCTTCCAGAAGTTTCGATGGTTCGTGTCCGTGCTAAGTCCCGGAGGATCGCTTCCAGAGCCGGCGGTCCTCTCGCGCGACGTTTTGAGGCAGCCCCTTGCCCTCCACCCCGGGAAGCCTTCTAGAAGCTTCGACAGGCCCCGTGCATTTTCGCACAGGTTTCGGACGGCAGCCCTCAGCACTTCCAGAATTTTGTTCCTAATCTTGAACCTTAGTGCATAGAATCGGTGAATCAAAGAGAGAGAGATGAGCGGCATCCCCTTTGAGTGCAGTTCCAGGAAAAATGATGCCCTCCCCATGCACGTTTCGGATGGCAGGCGACTCAACCTCGAACATCATGTCGCAGTGGTCGCGCGTCAGCCTTCTCATCCTACTGAGCAGCTTCGCGATTTCCCTATACCCCAGCCTCGTGTAGGTTCAACAACATCTACGAGTTCAAAGTCATTCTGGAAAGGTCTATGTATCGGTAGTTCAAATGCTCAATACCGAACTTTATCTCGCAGAGTCATGCGTTGAGAATGCAGTTCCTCATATCCCCGAGGTGTCAAATTACACGTAAGCGCGCGTAACGCAACATCATCGTCGTCGTCGTCGGAGGAGGGCTAAGGTTCATCCGAGTATTCCAGAACTTAAGTCGCTCCGTTCGGAAGATGCATGGACCTTAACATCGATTCCAGAAAATTCCGAGACCTCCCATCCCCATTTTAGCCCTTAAGAGTTTCCTAAGAACTGTCACAAAAATCTGAGGTATAGGGTTCCAATGACAAGAATAATTCTTCATACATGTTCATGTAGTTGAATTTAAAATTGTATTGATTACAGCAGTGTGTATTTGAGCGAATCGAATAAAGATGACTTGTTATGTGGTTGCTCGATTCACTCTTTCAGATCCTTCTCTTTGACCTTGATTCGAGGTTGTATTGCCAGAAGAATCTCCCGTAATGTTAACACGATTTGGTCGTGCAGAATTTTCATTCATTCCGAATAAATTGTTGTTATCAAAAATGATACGATCGCGTCTTTCAGGTAGATCCGCGCTCCGTACCCATTCATGGTAACGATCTCTTCGAAACTGTTCTCACTCTCTTATGGCTCGTTCTCGTTCTCTTTCTTTCCCATGCGAATGCCCCATTTTTAGGTTGTTTCACAGATACTGCCTCAAAGGATTTTCGTTGCAAACTAATTTTATGATATATGTAGTTGCGTCGTTACTTGTAACTGAATATTCTAGAAAATTCGTTCTCGATTTCGCAATTCGGGTAGGTGCCTTATTGCACGAACCGATGCAAAACAATTCCAGGAAAGCCTTGAAATCTTCGTATAAAAGGCGTATGGAAGGAGCGTATAAACTTCTGAAGAAGGGTTCATCGATGACAGAAATTGAAAAATGGACGAAATTTGGCACTAAAAATATCAGACTTTTGAATAAAATTCTGAGAAACGTTACTCTTACGATCGGAGAGAAAACCAAAATTTTAACAACGATCGGAATCCTCAAATCTCTGAATGAAAAATTTAAACAACAACTTCGAAAAGGAGGTGGAGGAACGGCAAAAGAGAGAAGAAGTGACAGAGTCCGTTGGGATGACTTGGAATCTGCCTTTAAGGGAAGAATATGGACTGGAGTTATTGTAAACTTGAAACATAAGGACTTGGGCCGTTTCCTGGAAGATTCCAGAAAGTTGTTTACTGTGAGAGTGAAAAACGCACTTCGCAAGGACGGAAATTTGAAAGTGAACGTCGTCTTGTCCTGTAAATTTGATACCATGAAAGGTGGTGAGATTATTGAAGAACTGAAGTTTTTCAACACTAAAAACGAAGTTCTACTACCGTCCACAGATATCAGTGATTGATTCAATACAAATGTGAAGGAAAAGTTACTAGCCAAGGTTGAAGACTTTCAAGAAAAGGAATCTGGTTGGTCATTGGTAGAAATTATAAACTTGGCAGTAAACATCAACAGGTAGATTCCGATACACGGTGGCTTATCTACCTTTATCGAATTACCGAAGGACGTGTAAAGTAAGAAAGTATCGTGAACATTAAGAACAACGATCCGTACTGTTTTCTCTAGTTGATTACGGCAGCTCTTCATCCAGCTAAAAAAAATGTAGACGGACCAGTTCGTACCCCCACTTCAGCACAGTGCTAAGGTATGAAGGATTAAATTTTCCCATTGGCTTAAAGGATATTTCGAAATTCGAGAAGATGAATGATTTGATAATTAACGTTTACGGTATAGAGCGTGATAGTGGTCATGAGTTAGTACCAATTTATCTAAGTCAGCAAAAGTCAAACAAGGAAGCGATTCATTTACTCATGTTTGAAACAAAAATTTATTCGAATGGAAATGACGTGGACATGGAAAACGGTAGTTTTTATCACTTTGCTTGGATCCGAAATCTATCCCGTTTACTAAAATCACAAATTACAAAACATAAAAGTTATACTAAACTATGTGATCGATGTCTATGTCACTTTACAACAGTAAACTCTTTCGAAAAACATAGACTCGATTGT
>JAYRCB010000498.1:21761-33730 GCA_036026315.1 Trachelus stipa
TCTCCCCACGGCAGATTCGAGCACCTCGACCTCAACTCAACCCATAACGAAACCTTCCGAGAGCATTGACATAACTGTACGAATCAACCCGAGAGCGTAGCTTCTGACCAGGGTGGCGACACGAATGGAACCAGAGATCGAGAACGTTATCTGTATCGGTAACCGGAGTCGCCTTGTGACCGGGATTCAAAAAATCACGTCACAATGCATAACCCTCGCGCAATGTCAGAGTACAACAGCATATATCTCGAAAAACAATGCACACTGAAAAACAATCGCACCGGCAGAAAACTCAGAGATCAAAAGTGACTACGTTTTTGCCGACATCTCACTCTAATTGGTCAACTTTAAATAGTGCTCGCTTGAAAATTAAGCACTTTTCAACTAAAGGAAGGTCATTTTCGTGATCAGAGATGCCCCCGAACATAGTTGTACCTAGTTAGTGAGGAGATTTAGGAACACCCTGTGTATTAGTTAGATTAGTTGTACACTCTTAATTTAGTTTATTTTCTTATAAGGAAACCATTTTTGATGTCCTCCTTCGATTTTGTTCATTTTTGGATACATTATTCTTCATCAAAATTTAAATGACGCGTACGAATATTTTTTTATCTGTGGAAAAACAGTTTCAATGGATGAAATCACTCCCAAAGTTGGGCACCTGCAACGGTAATTTCGCAGATTTGCATATTTACGGTTCTGATATCAAAATCAAATCAGTTGGAGAATAATGCTCATGGCGAATAATGAAAAACGCATTTTTTTCGGTTTTGATGGGGTGAAATTATACAAATTTGTAGGGATTCAAAGTTACAATATTTTTATAACAAAAAATTAACCATCATATTTCAATGAAACCAATTGCATTTGAAAGAGTTAAAACAAGGAGCAAGTTGAAACTTGCAATTTGCTTCCTCTGAATCGTAGGCAGTGTACGACGTCCCTATATGAGGAAGCATTTTCATTTTTTTTTATTTTTAGCTTCCTCATAGATTAATTTTTATCTACCACCGACGGTACAGAGAAAGCAAATTGCAAAATTTATGCAGGTGTTAAATCTTGAAGTCCAGGATATCCAGGTGTTCCTCTCCGTAGTTTCTTGTATTTAAGTGTGGGACGCGGAAGTTCAGGATGTCTAAGTGTTACACTCCATAGTTTCCTGTATCTAGATGTCCGAAGTGGAAGTCCGGTGTGTCCAGAAAAGTGTGCAACGAGCGCGCTTTGGCGTTTCGCTCAAATCATAGTATCCTCTCTATTGTTCTCACGACCTAAGGCATGTAAATAATCTAGGACACTCTCCTCTCTTATGTTCACCACACGACTTCAACAAGCTGGACACCATTAACGACGCTTATATGCAGTCAAGAAAATATTTTCTTTAAAAATTTGTGTATATCTTTACGTGTTTCTAAAAAAATGGACTTAAAAATTAAATTTATGTGCTATTAAACATTTTCGACAATGCAATACATTTTTTTGATTAGCAACATCTCTATACATTTTACACTTTATATCTGTAAAAATATAGATATCAGTGCTTACATCTTCTATATCCAGTCGAGCAACAAAAATTTATATGCTCCAAAAAGCACTTACATGTAAAAAAACAACGCCACATACAGAAGTGCTGTGAACTTCTCTAATAAAAAGTATTCAAATCATATTATTGAGGCCATCTACGTAAGTCACTACAGGTTTGCCTAGTATATGATTTAACACTGGCCCAACATTTTAATTGCATTTTCAAAATTTCCTATAACGTTTTCGCTACTTTTACATTACTAATGCTTCTTGCAACTACGGGAAGTCTTGACACGTAAATATCTTTTTGGGGGATATCACAAGTTTTTGTTGCTCAACGGGATATAGAAGCTCTAAGCACTGAAATCCATATGTTCGCAGATATAAAATGTAAATGCATTCTGATGTCGCTAATCAGAAGAATATATTGCGTTGTCGAAAATACTTAATAGCATATAAATTTAATTTGTAAGTCCCTTTTTTAGGAATGCATAAAGATACATACTAGGGCGGTTCAAATATGATCGAGACAAATGCTGTGGATGGCGTGCATATATGTTTTGAAGGTCGTGGCTTGAGTATGTGATAGCTGGGTCCCTTACGAACAGTGTGGCATAGTTTTCGTCGGGAGCGCATGTTTCACGCGCGTGCTACGACCATGAGTGAACGTCAAGTGCCGATCGCCGTTGCGCAACTTATTGTCATTCGTTTTTTAGTGTGGGAAGTGCCTGAGTAGGGTTGCTGTGTTTAAATGGGCCAAAGCATTCAAGGATGGCCGCGAAACCGTTGAGAATGAGCCGCATGATCGTCGACCGCGAACCAGCATCACACCAGACAACATTCGCCGCGTAGAACAACTCATTTTGGAGGACCGTAGGATGAATGTTCGAGACATTTCGGCTGAACTCGGCATCAGTATTGGTAGTGTAGAGTCTATCATCCACGAACACCTTCAATATCGCAAAATAACGGCGCGATGGGTTCCTAAACTGTTAAACTTCGAGCAAAAATTCGCGCGGTTGGAAATTTGTCGCCGCTTGCTGACGCGATACAAGGCGGAGGGGGACGGTTTTTTAACGCGACTCTTCACTACAGACGGGACATGGGTACACTATTACATTCTCGAAAGCAGAGTGTCGTCTAAAGAGTGGAAGAAGAAGGAGGAAGGGGCGGCAGTCAAAGCGAAGACAACCAGGTCCGCCTGTAAGGTTATGTGTACTGTGTTCTGGGACCGGCGGGGCGTACTGTACGTCGACTTCCTGCGCACCCAACATTCCATCAATGCTGCATACTACTCTAACCTTCTGAAAACACACGTGAAACCTGCTTATCGCTCGAAACAGAGGAACATTCCAGCACGAAGTGCGATTCTTCTCCAGGATAAAGGGCGCCCTCATACCGCGCGTCTCACGCTCAATACACTATCGGAATTGGGGTGAGAGGTACTGGAACACCCCCCCTACAGTCCGGATTTATCACCCTGCGACTACCACATGTTTGGACCACTGAAAGAAGTCCTCGGAGGTTAAAGATTCAATACCGACGACGAGGTAGAGGAGTTCGTGCGCACATGGCTGTCCGAGTTGCCCAAGGAATTCTTCGATACCGGCATCAAAAAGCTTCCGGAAAGGTGGACAAAATGCGTAACTAGTGAGGGGAACTACATAGAAAAACTGTCAATTTTTGTAAATTTTTTCGATAGTAAACAAACGTGTTAGAGCATTTGTCTCGATCATATTTGAACCACCCTCATACAAATTTTTAATGAAAATCTAACCTTGAATGCATATAAGCATCGTTAATGGTGGCCAGCTTCTTGCAGCCGTGTGGTAAACGCAAGAGAGGATACTGTGCTGGATTATTTACGTACCTCAGCCCGTACAAACAACAGAGAAGATACTATGGTTTGAGCGAAACGCTAAGGCGTCGCTCGTTGCACACTTTTCTGGACAACCTGGACTTTCTCATCCGACACCTGGACACGGGAAACTACGGAGCGGAACACCTGCATACCCTGGACTTTCAAATCCGATACCAGGATACAGGAAACTACGGAGAGGAACACCTGGACATTCTATATCTCTAAAAACTATCATCTAAAACAAACACGCGCGCTCCGCATGAATTTTTATTATACTTTTCGGGCGGGCTAAAGACTTAATAATTTTATACTATTTGATATTATCATGCGTGGAATTTGGGCAAGGGGTTGCAAATTAATTAAGCACTGTGCACATTAAATAATGAACACATGGTGATTTATTCAGTCCTGTAGATAAAAGAGGTGTACAGTACCGTGCCGGAAGGACAAAAGTGAGAATACAGTACTGGGACATTAATTGACTTTAATAGTTATTATGTAAACACCTACTACGTGGATCGATACGTCTACATTACATGCGCCAGTATTTGAATAATTAAATTCATTAATTATACAAGTAAATTTTACATCACTATTGTAAAAGCAGCCTTATATTAATTAAAAATTCGGTGTGAACGGTAGCTTCACGTACAAAATGTATTTGATTGTGTTATGTATTCGTAAATTACCAACACCATCCAGAATACATATAGCTAAAGAAGGCAAGGCAGTCAGCGCCATCCGTCGTGTGAAAAAGTAAATGGACGTGCGAAGACGACGACGACGGAACTGAAATAAAATCCTCTCGCTCGCTATCTTAATACGCTCTGATTTCGTACACCGATCGTATTGATCTTGGTGGCAATCGATTCAGAACCCTCAATTTCTATAGTGAATGTATCAATAACTTTTTCTCATTCGTAGCGGTTCATAAAATATTTGAGCCGGTTGCCTGTACTTGGTACGAGACTTGACCGAGTCTCTTGATCTAAAAATAGTTTTATCCGTGTAATATACTATAACGGGGTGCTCGGCTCACCCCCGCTATAAATAATTTACCCTTAGGGCCGCCAGTGAGCGCTAGAGGGCTAGGACTTTCCGATAAATTAGGAGTTCTGATCGGGAATCGAACCCGATACCTTCGGACTGCCCAATCGGCACTAACCATTGTGCCACCTAACCCACTGTCCGACCTGATAAGTCCTATTTATTTATTTGTCGTTCATTCGTAGATGGTATCCTATCCAACTCTGTAACGCCACGTTACAGTGCTTTCTTCCAAACGTTATTTCACTTTTACAGTCCAAGGACCAAAATTTTATCGAAACGATCAAAATACACTACAAACAAAGCTTATTGTACAGTGTTATATCAAAAGCGGGAGTATTGGTCAATCTTTAACACGTTGAGCGCCACGTCAGCCATCGGTGGCTGACACTGAACTTTCTGTTTAGTTTTTTTTTCTTACAAACGCGGGATAAAATCTGGGAATAAAAACATTGCTTTGTTCATTACAGAAGTTCTGACCTTACCTTTCGTTTCTAGAAGCGTATAAAAATTCAGATAAAGATATAAACTTATCACAAAAAGAATTCTTAAATTTTCGCTAACAACCAATTGAATGTTGACTCGGAATTGATAAAGCTTCGAGGTACAATTGTCGAAAAACTTGTTGGAAGACCAGACGATCTGATATTAGACGAAGTTAACAGTTGGCTAGTTGGCAATGAAGAAGAATAAAATCAGTTTATGACAGACGGCGAAATTATCTAGGATGTGCAGTCCGAGAAGAAAATTATCAGGGATGCCCTAAGATAACATAAGTCCCTACCAGGATTTAATGTGGATACCATAATATGGATTTCCATATCACTGCCAATTAGAGACTTAATAAGTAAATTCTAGGTTTGCATAGTGAAATTGAATAGGGTCATATTAGGCCAATTAATTCAGGGCTCGGTCAGACTTAACCGTTTGGCTGCTGACGAGCGCTATCGCGCTCTTCTTATGTTACGCCAAAAATGCGAAGAGCGCGACAGCGCTCCTCTTTTTTTTCGATGCCTAGACTGCGGAGAGCGTAATAATGCTGATCCAGAACACTAGAATTTGTGTGTCCAGTGAAGCACCTTGCGTTTGCGGAGCATACGACTTTTAATTGTTGTAATAATATTACATATTTCAAATCTACTTTTTTTTTGGTTAAATAACGGTGAACCCAATGTCTGATATTTGGAGTGAATCTGACTCGGAATTGTGGACTGATGATGAAGTGCAAGTTTGTGACAACGAAAGTGATAGCGGAAGTGATATTATTATTCCTAAAAAGAGATTACGGGCTATTAGCGAGAGCAGCGATGATGAACTAACTGAAGACTGCACCGAACATGCCTCTGTTGATGAATTTTTGGATTTGAATACATGGTATTCGAATGAAAAGTATTCTTTTACGGAGGTTCCTGGTCCACAACATCCGCCTGATTCTGAAGCAAAACCAATTGAATATTTCTCCATATTCTTTTCGATTTTCCTACTCTCTACAATGGTTACCGAAACAAGCCGGTACGCTCATCAGTTTTTCAGTACCAACAAAATTTTGAAGCGTCAATCACGTGCAAAAAAATGGAAACCTGTTACCATACTAGAAATGAAAGCATTTATTGCTGTTTTGTTAGAAATGGGTATTACTAGACGTCCAACAATGATGTGTTATTGGAATAGAGACTCAAGGCAAATACCGTGGTTTGGAAGAATGTTTCCTAGGGATAGGTTTTTATTGATTATAAAGTTTTTCCATCTGGTTGACAATACCACTTTGACACCACCAGAACATCCAGATTACGATCCATGTGGAAAGTTTAACTTTCTTCTGGATTATGCCAATAAGATTTTCCGTGAAAAGTATACACCGCACCAACAGTTGAGTATCGATGAATCACTGGTGGGCACTCATTGTCAATCGAGCATAAAGCAGTACCTTCCTAATAAAAAGCACCACAAATGGGGGATCAAATTTTGGATTCTTTGTGATTCTATTTCAAAGTATTGCTGAGGATTTCTTTGTTATTGAGGCGCAAAGTCAACCGAAAATAAGGAAGAAATAAAAAAGAATGGATTGGGATATGTTGTTGTCCAACAATTATTAAATTTAGGAAATTATTTGAATAAAGGATTTCATATTTTCACCGATAACTTTTTTACAAGCATCCAACTAGCAAAAGTATTATTGCAAAAAAAATACATATATAACTGGTACTATTAGAAAAAATAGAAAAACCGTCCCAAAGAAGGCTAAATTTGCAGATATTGGTAAATCTAAATATTTTGAAAGCAACGGAATTCTTATGTGTTCTTTTCGAGAGAAAAAGTCTCAAAGAAATCCCGTCATATTGGTTTTAACAAACTGCACTACAGATAACGTAGTCGTTACAAAGAAAAGAGGAATTTACGAGTCAGAAAAGACTAAACCTTCTGTTATTCATAATTACAACAAGTTCATGGGTAGTGTGGACGAATAAAGATAGACGACAGATAAAATGCTTTATATATACCTAGATGAAAAGAAGAACAATGAAATATTGGAAAAAAAGTTGCATTCAGCATTATTGGAAGAATGGTCTTAAACGTCTATATAATATACTCCGAAAATAATAAGGGTAAAAAGCTAACCTGGTTACAATTTGTTTCAAGTATTATTGATGAAATTGACAAGGAATGGTTCGCAAACAAAAACAACGCATATAAACAATATACATCATCTACACCAACCGAAATATTTAGTCTTGAAAAGCTACCTGGACGAAATTGGCGGCGGTGCGTGGAATGCAGCAGTAAACATTATGGAGAAGTTAAACGTTCAAACCTAATTTGTTCTATTTGTAAAAAGGGAATTCACGCTCTTTGTATAGCAAACCACCCGTGTAAAAAATTATAAGAAATTATTTGTGTTAATTTGACTGAATTATAAGTGCTCATTACCAATTTTATTCACAAAATTAATTAAAACAAATTTATGTAAACAATTGGTATTTTTAATTTTTGTTGTTGCAAAGTAATACAAGTGACCTTATCGTACGAAAAGTGTTTTACGTTTTTTCCCATACACGCGCAATTAGTGCGGCAGTTTTGGCATACGTCCGAAAAAATACATCAGCAGCCAAACGGTTAATCACGGAATCAAGTTTGCAAATTTATATAAATAAAATTTAAATGTTGTTCGTTGGTAAACGCATCACTTGAGAACGGCTGGACCGATTTGGCTAATTTTTTTTAAATGTTCGTAATAGTCCGAATAAGGTTTTTAGGGAAAGAAAAATGGGAAAAGTTGGCCGGAAAATTGAGAAATTGAGGAAAAACTGAAAGTGCTTTTTTCTATGGGATTTTTATGGAAAAGTTTTCAGGAAAAAAAATTTTCGTCAAATGCTTATCAAATATGTACATTGTTTTCGATAATTATCTCAATATGCTTCCCATCGAAACCGATTGATTTGTGGACCAAATGGCAAGATGGCATGTCTGATGACAGTTTGCATCAGATGCGTGCTAGAACATCAAATTCAACTTTGCAACTGAGCGAGGAAACTCACAACTAGGCATTGATATTAATTGAGGACATGTGCTTGATGATACCGAACAAGGTATTACCTCAATTAGGCATGACAGCGCCTAATCGTCCGATGCACGATGCATTTAATCAAGAATTGAAACGCGAAAAATAATATGATTGCGATGCATTGAGAGAATCAGTTCGAACAAACATTCCGCTTTTGAATCGGCAACGAAAATATGCCTACGACACTCTCATGAAAGTTGTGAACAATAGAACTGGAAGGATTTTCTTCTTGGACGCTCCCGGTGGAACTTGAAAAAGTTTTTGGATTGCATTGATTTTGGCAACGATTCTCTCGCAGAATGAAATTGCACTTGCACTTGCTTAATCAGGAATTGCAGCTACATTATTGGAAGGCAGTCAAACAGCTCATTCAGCACTCAAATTGCCGTTGAATATACAAATCAATGAAACTCCAACGTGCAAACTTTCGAAGAACTGTGCGATAACCAAAGTTTTGCAGCAAAATGCAAATTGATCGTTTGGGATGAATGTACAATGGCGCATAAAAAGTCTTTGGAGACATTAGACCGAACGATGCAAGATCTATGAAATAATCAAAACCGGTTTGGTGGTGCGATGTTTCAGTTCGTAGGTGATTTCGCCAAACATTGCCAGTGATTCCACGGTCAATGCCAGCCGATGAACTTAATGCATGTTTGAAGTTGTTCGTTTTGTGGAAACACGTCAAGACACTCAAATTAAGTATGAACAGGCGTGTCAAGTTGCAGAACAACCAATCTGAAGAACTATTTTCAAAACAATTGCTGGACATTGGCAATGGCAAAATTCCCGTTGACATTTCGACTGGCTGCATTACATTCCCTATCGAAAAGACTCAACTCATCCCAGAGGTGTTCTAAAAAATTACTCAAAATTATAAAAACTATGTTTGGTTGAGCGAACGTGCTATATTGGCTGCGAAAAAAATTAATGTCGACGAATTGAATTTCAAAATTCAAAGTGAAATTACTGACGAATTGATGACGTACAAATCGGTGGATTCTGTCACTGATGATGATGTCGTTAACTATCCAAGCAAATTTTTAAACTCGCTGGAATTGCCCGGATTGCCGCCTCACAATCTTCAATTGAAAGTCGGATTGATAATCATAATGTTGCGAAATGTCAACCAACGACGTCTTTGTAATGGCACCTAGCTTGCGGTGAAGAAACTGATGAACAACGTTATCGAAGTAACAATTCTTAAAGGAAAGTAAGAAACAAAGCAGTTCTCTGTTTTGATTGTTTACTTAAACATCGATCTTGCAATCGAAATCGAAATTACATAGCACACCTTGAGATTCATTGTGATTTCAAACTTAATGGAAGAAAATAAATCATTTGGTGGACATGAAATTTTGACTTAATTCAATTGTGACTTAAATTTTGGAACAAAACCGCATGGTTCTAAGTCGATCACATTCCAAGCACATCGCACTTTTCCAGCATTTTAGCGGTGTACTGCCGATAGAAATATTAATTTACAATATCATACTGATCTTTCTTTACAGTTGTACGAGGAATATGCAGAACCACTTCAACTTTGGGAATGTAAACTGGCTATTATTCATTGTTCGGGTCATCAAGATGCTATGCTAATACAAGGCATTTGGGCTAATATAATTGAAAATGGTATGGTGAAAGCAATGGCTTGTGTGTATGATCTTATTATATGTAAATATGCATATAATATCAGACTATGTTATAAACATTTTTAGAATTGAAGAACGCTACAGCTCCATCTGCAGAAGATAAATTGGTGATACTAATGAGTAAAATTAAACTTCTGGGTCAAGAATATTCAGGAACTCCTCACTGTTTTCCAATTGGTAACTATATTTTGCACAATTTACTACGAGTATGATAACATGCTGTAACGTAATGCTACTAGTTTAAATAAGGGTGCCTATGTTGTAATTTGTCGAAAAACTTGAAGATAGAAATTTATTAGGACGGACAGTGGGGTTAGTGACGCAATTGATAATGCTCTGGGTTAGAAGTCCGAAAATATCAGGTTTGATCCCCCTCTAATTTTCCGGTAATTTTTTACCTCTCTTGTCTTAGCGTTCAAAGAGAAAGATAAAATTACAGCGTGTGGGGCTGGGCAACTCGCTATACTACTTATTATATAAAAAGCTGATATATTCTCTTAAACTGAAAGCCACATGTAATATATGTATTGTGACGTTATTTTTAGAATAATCAAAAACCCCTAGGTTAACAGTAGCAATACAATAAGTCGTCCCAAACTTCAATACTCTCAATTTTTCCCCAAAAACCTGGAAAGAAAGAATTCTTCGATACGAAAGCCAACTGGGCGCCAGGCACACTGTTGTGCCACGAGAAGGTAGGGGAAATTTCCGAGGAAAAAAGAGAAGTTATCCGACTAATCAAATCGCAACGAGATGGTAGAGGGGCAGGGAACGCACAGGTGGTAAGGTGTAGAAGATTGAGAACCCTCGATTATAACAGTAATCCAAAATTAACAATTAGCCCTTTATTTGGGACTTCTGATAACAAAATAAAATAGCAACAACTCACAGAAATATAACAAGGTCGGGAATATTAATACGGGACCACGCGACACATAATCCACGATAGGACGCGTGATTGTACGATGATACTAAATACGATCTAATCTCGCGCGGTTAATGATTCACAGCCGATACTTAGCTACGCATACAGAGGTCGAGAACATTTACGCCTTTCAAAGCACGTCGCTAACACACGATTACGACGAGTAACGGTACGAATCGGTTCGAGCGGCGGATCAGAATATCGAAATTCCCATATACATTTCACACAAAGAAAATAGTTACGGGCAGGTTGATACGATATAAATTATATGAAACAAGAATCCTTGGCCCTAGAGATCTGACGAAAAAGGTTCAATTAACAATAAAAAATATAGCAATTCACTAGGCTAATAAATAATACAGATCTCAACGACAATTTCGAGATATAATAATAAATTAGCGGAACCACGGGAAGCGTGATTCGTAAATCCTCTGAACTTCTCCAGGGTCACAGAGATCGATAACACAAGCTAAATATTCTCTAAATTATACGTTATACTAGGTAGAAAAAATTAAGCGATAGGCACGGAATCTTTTCCTTCTGGATGGTACGTGGTCTTCTCCTAGGCCGAAACCGGGAGGTAAGAGATAACAGAAAGAATATTCGCAATTAAGCGACAAACGAACCGACAGAAAAGATTTCGTCCTCTCGAAGACGTGACGCTTATCGTCAACGGTATGTACAATACGAGATATCGGTACAACTACTATTTCGTGACGCACCGGCCAAGACGGCAAACTACTAGAGAGTGATGATCCAGGGAGGTTCTTCGGGACTCGGGGCCAGCGCTAACTCCGTCATCCCCCGCCGGGCCCTCCTGGGCCAATCGTCGACGTCGAAGGTAATCGCCAATCGTAAGTCCTCGCGCTAATTTTTGAACATATTACCGGACTTAAATTTCTCTTTACATCGTTACATCGATAATTCTAACAACTCAACCCTACGAGAAGGACGCGAAACGATATACAGACTATAACCGGAACCTCCGTGTAAAGGATACAATCTTATACTCTGGAGGACGGTTGCTCTAAGTAATTCTTAATCCTAGTCCTCGCGACGGATCCTGTTCGCGGGACTCGGGACTCTTCGGGATGTCACAACTGGTTGCCGTGGATAGGGTTGTCCGGATACTTCGTCCGAAGTTGCTCCTCGTCCTGACTCCTGTCGGGACTGCTAGGTGGTGGAGGGCAGCGACCCCTCGCACCTGGAAAGCTTCCAGAGCCGTCCATCCTCTTCGGTAGTGGCGACGCTCCCTTCGCGGGACGTTCGTATCGGCAGTACTGCGAAATCAGGAAGATCCAGTGTGATGTTTTAGGCTGAATCAGCTTCCTACTTGGTTCAGGAACCGTCAGCTGCGGGGTGGAGGTGCTTGGTATTGTCTTACGTCTCCACGTTCCCTCG
>JAYRCB010000499.1:9227-43840 GCA_036026315.1 Trachelus stipa
AGAGAGAGAGAGAGAGAGAGAGAGAGAGAGAGAGAGAGAGAGAGAGAGAGAGAGAGAGAGAGAGAGAGAGAGAGGGGTGATGGTATAGCGTGAAGTAAAGACGAGAGAAAAAATAGTCAAAGAGAAATAAAGGGGGGGGGGGGGGTTGGAGAGAAGAAAATGTTTAGTACAAGATTGGGAATGACTCCATCTCTATGTCCGTACAAATTCTCTTATCTAAACCGTCTTTTCTTTGATATCTTCCTTCGTTGATTTGTCTGTTTTTCATGGAGCGATAAGACAGCTTCCTACTTCATATTCCCTATATCCATCGACGGGATCGCCTCTATGGGAGTTTTCATTGTTGTACATAGGACCTGCCTTTTAGTGACCCGCTCAGCGGACAAGACACGCGATCACAAAAAATGTTCATCTAATCTAACTTTCGTGCTTCGTATATGAGTCTGTGTATATGATTCTGTATGGCGTAGAACATTTGTGTCAGTGTCTGTGTGTCTGTGCAGTCACTAGCTACTCAAATGTTTCTCTCGTTTTCATTTTTTTGTCTAAAAGTTGCTCACACTGTGCGCAATATCGAATGTCTTAATAGTCAAGATTTTGTAGGGCGGCTGGACCGAAATTCGACCGATCGGGGGTTACGGGGCACCTGTATACCATTTCCGAGAGTATCCAGGCAGACAGAAGGGTCGAGGGAGGATTTCGATTCTGGTTCGGGGGACAATAGGGGCAATGGGAGGAACGAAGAGGTGTGGGGGGGGGGTTATCGGGTTGTACGGAATTTGTAACCTTTGAACCATCCCCACATATATATTCCTATACACACACAAACATATAATATTTGACACAAGAAGAAATTCTGAGAATCTCTCCTTCTTCTTTTTCTTCTTCTCTCTTATTCGTTATCAGCTTCTTGGGCCCTCTCTGACGTTTATCCTCCCTTTTCTCCATTGATCGCCAGCATCATTTCTCAACTTTGATCTAAGCTTAACGATTTACTACTTAACGCTTAAGTCTCCCGCTTTCCGTTCGATATAATATATAAAAAATCTAATCTTTGGTTAAAAATGTCGGTGCGCCTCGAATCGCGATGAACGTCCAAGTCTGGGGAAGAAGGATATTTGTGGTCTCTGGTGTGGTCGTCTTATGACTCCGACGTTTCCTTGCGTGGTTTTTATTGCGAATAGAGTTCAGGGGTACACGCCGGTGACCCCGTGTCACCCGCTTAACGCGTTATAAAAATATCCGAGGAGCTGGTCTTGCGCCTCCGATTAACTACTGTCCAAAGTATTACGGTTAATTGTGGGACACACGGTGTCCGATTTTGCCCTAACTCTCGATACAAAATTTCCTAACATCCGCCCATTATGCGGCTCGATTATCCAGGCTCTTCCGGGAGGATCGAATCGATCACGTACTCTCTAATGATAAGATAACATTATCTGGCCGATAAGCGCTCCTCTTTTTAGAAAGATTCTCGTCACACAAATCACCCCATTTTCGTAGTCGTCGTTCTTTGATAGAATTCATCCTGTCGCGTAATTCATTTCATTAGTTATCCTTAACATTTTTATATTCTCTCTCTCTCACACACACACGTGCACACACACACACGTCCACGCACACTATCTCTCTCGCCCTCGGGCCCCTCTCCGCCGAATTTCGGCTCGCCACAGTAGTTTTCATATTATAATATACCTAACTAACTAGCTACGTTGCTTTCCAAATACACACTTTCTCTCTTTACTTAATTAGCATCTCCGCTCACGGAAACCCTCTAATTCTCATTAATCTCTTTATTATTTATACAGTTTGCAATTATGCCCCGATTAGAGCCCAATAGTCAGACTACGTCTCCTTCCACGAAGCGTCACGCGTCCCGACGCCTAAGCGAACGTCGACACGACGTCGTCGGTACGTCAACTACAAAAATAACGGAGAGAATACTGTCTCTCCGTGTGACCTCTCTGGACCTGGTAGTCCTTCGTGCAGCCTTATGTAGGTATGTATATCTCGTCGCTCTCATGAAGATCCGGCCTAAAGAGAGAACTTCGGTGGAAGCTGAGGCAGTCTGACTATAAACGAGCTGTTTTCACTGTCAGTCGCATCGCCTGGATGCGACGTGCGATGTTCTATCTTCGCTGTCTGCGCGTGAGAATGCGAGACACCTCCTTTGGTATTTAACTTCATTAAATAGTTATAATATCATCACAAATAACGTATGTGTACTTTGGTTAAAAAGAGAGTGCCCGGCGAGATACGGGAGAGAAGTTGCCGTGCGATATCGTGACAATTTCGCAGATTTACACATCGCCTAGAGGTCCTCCGGGCGCTTCCCTGGACTCCCGTTCCATAATCTTCAGAGAGGATCTTATCCACGAAGGGAGTAACCCCGAGAATACTTGGGCAATCGGAGCGCGCTTGCACTTTTGTGTTTAACACTTTAATGCTATTACTTTTTATATTGGCTGTGGGGGCAGGGGTGGTGGTTGTGATTACGGAAAGGATAAAGATTGCGGCAGGTCGCAGGGTGCGGGATCCCACGTTGCGATCGACAGTGGCCAATTTTCATAAGCGGGATTTCTCTTTATATGACTCGGGTTGTACTCGAGTATCGTCAAGCCAGTAGTGGCAGGTTCGCTGTTCTTGTTGTCGCGGTGGCGGTGGCGGTGATGGCGGTGGTGGTGGTGGTGATGGTGTAGGTTGTGGTTGTTACTGTAGTAGTTGTAGTAGAAGTAGTAATAGTAGTAGTAGTAGTACTTGTTGTTGTGGTGGTGGTGGTGGTGGTGGTGGTTGTAGTTGCTGTCGGTGGGGTCTACTTGCTTACCATCACACTAGGAGGCTAGGCGTCAGCCAGTCCTCATCCGCTAGCTGGACCGCAACCAAGAACACACTTTACCATTTGAACACACAAACGCTGGTTAAGTTTGCTGTCCGAATTTCTAGGAGAAATATCTAGGCTCTCTCACACTCGCAATCAGACTCATTCTCTCCTTCTCATTCTCTCTCTTTATCTTTCTCTCCGAGGGAGAGTCAGTGATATTGGGCTCCCGGCCGAATTAGCAGCTACGTTAAAGCCCGATGATATAGGCTCCTCCCCCTCCCCCAACCCTCCCAGTAGTCGGAGCGTCGGAGCCGTCGAGGCACCAAGTCTGTATTACTCGGGCAGCGTTACCGAGGAGGGTGACTCTTCGAAGGGTGGCTTATGGCGCCGCTGAAGTCGCGAGGTCGAGGACGTGATTTTGATTTTTCTCCTAGCCGTCGGAAATCCCAGGGAATAATGTGCACTCGCGATGCCTTTCACTCCGCTTAACGGAGTAACGCGATAGATCGCAAATCCAACCACCCCTTTGGTTCACCACTCACGAGCCACCCTCTAGGAATATATCCCATGCCAGTCGCGCACCACGACGACGATCGATGGCTCCGACGGTCTCGTAACTGCGATTCGCCGAGAGCCGCTCGAGACGAATCTCGAATCGACTCTCAGCCATCTTTTCAGCCTCTCCGTACACGCACACACTCATGCACGCACCATCTCCTCTCTTCTCGTCTCTTTCACCCTTCAGACCTTTCGCCCTCTCGGCGCTTCAATCTCATTCGTCCTTCGCACTTTCTCTCCCTTTCTCTATCTCTCTCTCAGTCACGCTTATAAAACGGTATTTATTTACAGCAACGTTCACCTACGTACAGACTAGTGTTCGAGACTGAACTGGGACAGTGATACAGCTTTCTCTGCTAATTGATATTCGAAAGAAATGACAAGCGGGGCCGTGCTGGTAGTGGTAGCGATCACTGTGCCTGCGAACCCAAACACGTAAATAAGGAACGCACCTACATAAGATCTCCGTTACCATATCCCGCAAGGATCGTCCTGGATTTCACGTTTCAAAGTACTGGTCTTATCAGAGAAAGAATTTTATTTCTTTCGTTCACTATCTTACGTATGTCTTTTTTTTTCTTATTTCTCTTTGTCTCTTTTTATGACTGAGCATAGAAAATCTGGGACGAACCATTCGGTTGGGTAACCGATCAACGAGAAGGTGCAGGAAACTGAAATCGTGCTTTCACCAGGGAGCCGATCAGGAACTCTCTGGAGAAAGGACGAGGACGTTCCAGGGGTTCGGGAGATCAGGAAGAGCGATCGTCATGCTTAATAAAGTGATGCAGAAGTGAGAGAAGTGAGAGTCGGATGCAGATAGGAGATGAATTGAGATGACTCTGATGGTGAAGCCAGATGAAACGTGTGAGGGGAATCGCCGATCGTGGACTCTCGGGAGATCGAGACCGAGAGAGAGTCTCGAGATAAGAAAGAATCGAGTGCGGCGTCGTGCAGCGTGCACTAGGAAGCCCGATTGGAACACGCACACGGGGATGAGGTGGGTTTCGGAGAAGCGAGGATTACCTGGAACTGTTGCATGGGGTAGGCCATCATTTGCGCTGGTGGCGGGGGTGGCGGTGGTGCAGCCTGCACCCCCGGGGGTGCCGTCACCGTTGTGGCATGGTGAGGGGGTAGCTGAGGTCCTCCAGGTAAACCCTGTCCCCAACCAGCAGCCGTTCCTGCCGCATGAACTCCCATTCCCATCCTGTCTCGGAACAAACTTCATTATCATTCCTATCAACATAACTCACAATTCATATTTACTAAAATCCGCGCTCGGATACACACCCCATATACTGAGCTTGCTGATACCCAGCAAACTGTCCATAGGTGTATCCTTGCATCCCTTGCAAAAATCCACCGGCCTGCATCTGCGTTGCCGTCGTAGGATAAGATTGTGGTGGGTACCAGTAGCCGAGCTGTCCGGCGCCTCCGACGCCTCCAACTCCACCGACGCCCGCGACGCCGGCCGCCGCCGCAGCGGCAGCGGCTGCTGCCGCGTAGTACGGGTACGTCGCCGAAGACAGGGCCTGGAAAATTGTTCTCCATAAATACTCTGTCTAACCATAGACCCCCACAAATTTTTTAATGCAATCCTTGATAAAGATCTTGATACTCGAATCAACTAGAATATGGGGAACGAAATGAACCAAGTCCCGCGATACGAGCTCGATATGAACAACCAGCTGGCAGGAATTGGGGCAGGGTAGGTATAGAGAGAAAGAGGGGCAGAGGAGTTGGTGTAGGTGCGTTATGGGAATAGGGATCAATTAGAGCGATGTCACGGGCCGAGTAACAGCGGATGGATGGGCGGAAGGAGCTCAGGACGGGCACAACGTTCTATTCCCCGATCGGACGTAGCTACTCGTCCTAACGGCGCTAATTGCTGAGAGACCCCACACACCGCACTATACACGCCAGCAACAGAGAGGATCCTGAATAGAGTGGAATCTTGCCCGATTCCCAGCGTCCCTCCCAGCCCCCCCAGGATCTACTCGATTCTGGCACCGAAACTCTCATAACCTCCCTTTAACCACCCCTTTAGCCATCCCTTACTATGACAAGATCTATAAGGAGCGTCATTATACATACACAAATACGATATAGTACATAGGGATACATGCATATTCTAAATAGAGACATTCTCAGTGCCGTGGACTTGTGCCTTGAGAATACTGACAGTCTCTTTTAAGACGACGTAATATTTATACTGGGTAAATCATCGACTTTCTGCGCACGTTACATCAATGGAATACATTAAAGGGAGTCGCATGAAATTCGAGAAAGCAAAAGTGAAAGTACTTTGGAAAATCCGATGCAAGTGAAAATGTATTTTCAATAATTTGATCGACGAATGTTTTTTTCTTCCCCATAAAAATTCTCATGAAATTTACCTGTCCCGTTTGCTGGGCGTTGTTAGGATCTCCGCTTTCCTTTCCCCAGCTACACTTCACTGTCTGACCGTTGATGTCCGTGTTGTGCACAGCAACTATAGCGTGCGTGGCGGATTCCTTAGTTGAAAACCTGCGAGGGCAGAGAACAAAAATGCTGCCGTTAGAAAAATGTTTAACGGTTAAGAAAAAATGCTGAGCTCTCGCTTTCTTTTACTTTTTTTTGCTCTATCTCCATATTCTTAGGACATAACAGCCTGAACCTTGTACTTCAGTTTACAACGGCTCCTCTAGGACTGCCGCGCCCTAATATATTCGAGTTTATCGTGAACCCTTAGGCGCAAGGGTGAACCAGCCTCCGGTGAACCATCGAACCAAGCTTGATAATCGTGTATACCAGCGAAAATCTATAGGATTTCGATAAATTGCAAATAAGTAACGATAGCAGCAGCCTTTCTGAGTTTTCTCTTTCATAGCTATCTTGGTCATCTTGGTTAGCTCAGGTTATGCTTCTACATGAAAAATTTAGATGCCGCTGTCATGATTTTATACTATACGTAGTTGTATGAAAATAGTTGAACATATTTCGGGATGCACAGTAGCTCGTCATATTTTTCTAGAATCCGAATTTTTGTCTGTTCGCAAAATACATCAGAGTTATCTCGCGTATCCCATTTCACTCCCTTTTCGCTTGGCTATCGTCCTGGAAGGCCTTCGACATAAACACGTCGTTCTTCGCGACATTATCAAGGTAATCTCGACTGCACACGCTTGCTACCTCGAGTTAAGAGTTAATAAAATGTTTATATTATCGCGGAAGAAGCCACTCTCCTGGTGGGTTGTAAAAAGAAAAAAGGGAAAGCTCGTTACATTGCCGGTCGAGCCTCTCGTTCAAGAAATAAATCGCAATTTGCTAGGTTGGCAATTCCCACTAAAGTTCTCAGTCTTTCTTCGTGTCGCTCTATGTATATATATATTCTTCAGCATATATATAGGCAACTCCTCATACGGCAGTTTTCACGAGCCTGGAAAATCGGAGAGATTCTCGTAATGACCAAGTTTTCCAGGTCTCTACAAAGGTTCTACAGCGCCTTTGTATTTTTACAGAGAAGCAGTCGGATCCGCAGCGAAATATGAGAATTCGTGAAAAAATGAAAAGAAACGGGAAGGCGCGAGCGAAGGGGCGATTCGGTAGAATAACAATTTTCAGCGGACAGGTCATTGCTAAAAATATTAACTATTAATGTGGATAAGTGACAAGTTGGTGGACTTGCGTTGACAGACTTGTGGCGGACAAATATTAGACTTGGTTAATTAAAACTATGGACCAGGGATGATGGAACGTCGTGACGCCGCTTGGAAAAATATGCAAACTTTCCTGGAGAGAGAGTAATTCGATCGAGTCACGAGCACCATTTCGTTCCTTCCCCATACGTAAAGTTCCGTGCACATTGACTACATTACGTATACGGGCGTTATCCAATGAGTCCCGAATTCACATATGACTATACGGTAAATATGTATTTTTCATATCATTTTTACTTTCCCGTGTACCAATTAGCTTTGACGGAGTCAAAATATTTTTCAAACGACCTGCCGCTGTGTCTAAGGCTAATCCTTTCAGTATTTAATGAACATTGAACTATTTGCGTCATTCCTGAAGCACACGAGCTTCGAGCGAAAAAGTTGACGCTCGCTACAGGCACTATAGTGCCAAGGTGGGTTTGGCTGAAGTTGGGAGCGTTTAATTTCCGTGCATCCTTAGTACAGGATTACACCTACGAGCGGGAAATACCCGAACTCGTCCTCAACTTTTTTCTCCAGCCAGCAAACACGTGTGCGTCACTTCCGGCCTTTTGTGAGTGACGCGCACAAACACCCCAGTCCAATTCCTCAATAGACCTACGACAGCTCTATGGGTTCGCCGGATAGCAGATACTCTAATCAGAAACTGTTCTTCTATATTACGTACGTACTGCATTGAGGGATATTGAATTTTTTTTCAAAGGAATCCAGGCTGAACATATTTTTTGTCCAAACTTCCCATTTTCAATCTTCCTAGATAATGGTACACTCCAGCACCCTACTCGAATAGCTGATCTAAATCCGACCCTTTCGAGGTTCACGACACGGTCTATTAATTTCCAAGGATCACTGAATGGAGAGCGATGCAGCGTGTCGCCCGGGCGTCACGTACCCGGCAATTCCGTTAAGGATTTACGACAGCTTCGGGAGTCCTCGGATGACTTCGTCTGGGAGCCGAAGGATTCATTACTCAGCTTTGAACAATGTCCATTTTCCTTGACCGATAAGCACCGGTCTACCAGAGTAAATAACTATATATAATATATCATCTCCTTTTCTCAGAAACATATGTGCATTTGCATATGAGTACAGTCTATATGTACACATGTGTGCCTCTATGTAACGAGAGAATCTTTGAACCCTGTAGTAGTTTCATTCGCAAAGAAGAAAGAAGTGGTCTTCTCGGTTCCAGCAGCCATTCGTCATCCTTCCAGGACGTTCGTTTCCGGGCAGCGTGGCGGAAGAATGGAGCGGAGCAATTAGACGGAAGATAGTTGAACGACGGACATTGTCCACAGCTCGGCGAGGGTGGCCCTGAGGGTCGTCGCCAGGGATAGAGTGAGGACGCCGAACCTCGAGAACGGGGGCAGAAAGCCGAATAGAGGAATTCTTCTCTTTCTCAGATAAAAAGGAAGATCCTCTTTCTCTCTCTCTCTCTCTCTCTCCTTCTCTCTAGCTACCTCGAACCTCCATTTCTCCTTACCAACACTGCCACCGGTACTAGTACCAGGACTATAGTACTATCGAGAGTCAACCTCATTTCCCCCTCTCTCAAAGTGCGGAAGTGACGTCTTCGTTTACCTCGACGGCCATTGGAAGCATCGCGGTAGGACTTCTTGCTAAAGAGACCTCAGGAGAATTCAAAGTGAGCCGCAGTGTGACTCACCTAATGAACGCGTAACCCTTGTCCTTGAAGACGCGTATCTCCTGGATGGATCCGAAGGGTGAGAATGTCTTCTGCATGAGCTCCTCCGTGAGGCCATTGGTCAGCCCGCCGCAGTATACGGTGCAGTTTGTGGGGCTGCTCTGGTTGTAGACCTCGTCGAACGTCAGCGGCTTTGCGTTTGCTGGAATTAAGATAGGGTTGGCTTAGCTTAGCGACTGACACTCTCTTAGGTTATCTCAGTGCCAATATGTGCTTGCGGGTTAACAGGATCATTTTCAGGAGGTCCGGGAGACGCGACCGGTTAAGGGTCAACGGGGTTGATCTCGAGATTTGGCTCTTGACGTTGGACAGGAGCTACGAATGGACATGGGAGACTCTAAGGACTCGGTCACGATATCCGAGTCCGAGGCCAAAGAGGTTGTTCTCTGTGAGCCGGGTTTACGATCCCGGAGGTTTAACCTCGCGGAAGACTCTCTACGGTAAAGCAGGACTCCTGGTGTAAACGCGACCGGTAAACCTTCCAGTGATGCTTTATGGTTTGTAATTAGGTTTCATTCCGGTGGAAAGTCGCAATCCCGAGGAGGAACGTCGTGCAATGGCGGTCGCTCTGCGAAGTTACCTTAACGAGGTCGATCAGCGAATTTCTACGACGAGCATCACAATTCACGTTCCTCTAGAATTTCACGGATTTCCACAATTTCCACGGTTTCTTCTCTCCGGCACTGAAAGTCTGGATATTCGCATATTGTACGCGCATGCCGCCATACGCCATCTGCCATGTGGCATATTATGGTATGTACGGTACTGAGGGGAGGGAGGCGCATTCCGTTCACCCTTCTCAAGAGACGCGATATCCTTTACGGGGTTGTTATTTCTACCCCCTTCCGTACCGTGACCCCCATGACTGAACCCGGCTCACTGAGAATCGTTGCTCACTCGCACGCGAACCAACTTTCGAATAAAACTTCAAGGTAGAGCCGAAGGTACCTGTTGCGTGGAGTTTCGTAGAAAGTTTTACGTGAGGAACGACGCCCCTGCCCTCTTTGACGGGAGGGGGGAGTGGGATGCAGAGAGACGGTAGGAAAATGAGGGAGAGAGAGGGAGAAAGCCAGTCACCCTCTTAATCTCACGCCCACTCACTTGCTCATAAATATGATCCCATCAATAATACACCGAAAATGTGAAAATACCTTAAATATAATAGGCGTATTGGAGAAATAGGGAAAACAATATGACGTTGTACGTTATATTGATATGCAAAGACGAAAGTACTGTCGAGTCGGGAAGACGCGGGAGTCGGAATAATTAATACAGGAGTTAATTAGAGAATTTTAGGAACACGAATGGAGATGGGGGAATGAAATTAGGAAGGTTAGCCGGTCGATCTGTCTCGTTACAAAGGAGGTTGGTCCACATCTAGAGTGATCCGTTAGAGAGGAGCAAGCTCAGTAATCTACGAGGTACGGAGCGCAACGATTAAGTACTCCCTAGGTGGACACGTAGCTACAGCTGCAGGTTCAATATGTATGCATGTGTGTAAAGTACATGTATGCAGAATGAAAAAGAAACTTGAAAAAAAGAGAGAGAAACAGAGAGCGACAGGAAGTGAAAAAAGGTAAATAAAAAAGAAGAGTTGAGCGAAACGCGGTGTAAAGAGAATTCCTGATGAGGAACAACCGTTCGGGTCAAAGGTTCGGCACAACCAATCCAGGACCAATCTTGTCAATCGGTTCACGTTGAATCCGCCCCTTGTTGTCCCACTGTATTTTCAGGGGCTGCCTCGGCCCATGTTTCCTGAGGAATAACCCGTCAACGTCGATACTTAAGGAAATTTTGGCAAACGATTATACCTCGTAAGCTCTTTCAACAAGGCACTCATCTTTCACCGTCTCGCGCGAAGGGTGTCTTCGGCGATCATCCCTTTTAAGCCGATTCATAGTCACCGACACATTCTCGAAATTCAACAAAGTTCCAGGCGACGAGAGGCTCGTAAAAACTACCCTAAAGTAAGATCAAGGGCAGTGAATGTGTATCGAGGGTGGAAGGGTGTCTGGAGCAGATTCGATAGGGACCAAACAAATTGGGGAGGGGTGAGGAGAAGGTGGGGGCTCGCGATTAAAATTGCATCGAGGCTTATCGCCGGATAGCTGATTGACTTTTGAGTCATTTGTTACCAGAACGGAGGCTCCTGCTGGGCTATTGTGCCAAAACCCGTAGACTTAACACGCTGGACAATAGTTTATCGGACGGTCTATACCTCGATGGGGATGGAGATCCTGGCTAAGGGATATCGTCAGCCAATAAGGGGTGTGTACCACCGAACCTATATTCAGCTCATTAGGTAGCTGATTACCCAAGCATACCAAAACTGAAACCCTACCCTTACTCCACCCTCCTCCACCCCCAACGTTCGCGTCTACCTAGGAGCTACCATCTGACACTTGATTTTCACTCGGGCCACAGTACAGCCTCACTCAGACCTCAACGTAACTTCCTCCTCGTCGCAGCATCCCCCTATAGCCTTAATGCCTATAGGAGCCCTTCAATACTCTCCGCTATTCTCTGTGCTATCTATACTCGTCAGTCATCTACATCCCTTACCCATCTCAGCACCCCGCGAGATATACAGACCGTCAAACTTTCCCCTGGCAATGGTTGCTTTATTCTCTGGCGCTTTGCTCGCCGCTATTCTCCAATCACAGTGAAAGGCAAACGCAAAAGAGAAACAGTAAGAGGGACTAGGTGGAAGGGCGGAGAGGATGATAAAGAATGGAATAAAAATAGAGAAGATAGCAAAGGAACGGACGGATTGAAGAGACTCGAGTTTAGCGAGGCGCTGCCGAGTTTTGTTAATATCGACGGTGGCTTCGGTATGGCGTCGGTTGCGTCGGTAGAGCGTCGACGGCGTCCGGCTACTCTCTGAACTCACTCGCTCGCTCACTCCCTCTCGAAGAGTCGAGCTTTCGAGCTTTCCTCACTTTACTGCTATACGAATGGAATCTCCCGCGGGCAGCGGAACTCCGAAATACGTATATCTCGTTGCCTTAAATAACGGGGAAACTTGAAGTTTCGTTGGCACCAAACACTCCCGGCTGCGCCAATACTCGTCTCAACTAAATTCAGACTTCCAACCCCTAGGTGGACACTGTTCTTCCAGTATCTTAACACGCTCAAACAATTAGTCCATTCCAGTCGACGACTGCACACCTTTCATTTTCAGCTTGGATATTGCCAATTATGCAAACACGAGTCTTTTAAGGAGAGGATATATACAGAAAGTAGTGAAAAATCATCATAAGATTGAAGGGGTTGAATAAGAGTTAATGATAAATAAAAGTAGAAATTTTTTTTTTTTCGAAACACGTCAAACTGAAAGAGGTTGGTAGTTAATCGATGTAACTCTTGACTGATGAGGACCGAACTTGTCTGGCTTATGTAATCTTTAGGGGGGATGAAAGTGAATTTTATATGCATGTATGCATGTTCCTATAACAACGCGCTGAACCTTCATTTCGTTCCTCTTCAATATTCGACAAGGGTGACGCTAAATGTCGCCAGGGTGTGTAATTAAGGTTCGCGCATCATGAAATTTTCACGAAAAAAGTTATTTCATACCGGAAGTGAAATTTCAAGTCGAAACTAAAGTCACTAATTTTAGTAATTCACTATCCTACGAAACTTTGTATATAACCCCTGAATACTTGTAGACCCAGAAGAACCTGGTGATACGTAACGCCCAGAGCGCCCTACGTGAATTTCGCACCTTGAGGTGAAACGCTGCGCGTATAACGACCGAGGCATTTTAATGATATTGGAAAGTATAGCTGCTTCTGCTATGAAGCATGTGGGTACCCTGTAAAAGCAACGTGCAAACTGCCACCGATTACGATGCCGACGCTACCATCTACTAAATTGCATATATCTCCAAATGTGGGCATTACTCCTGAGTGCGTAATAGGTGTACAACGTTAATGAAGACCGCATGTGTCCTACATTACCAACTGAGCGCGTTTACTCGAAACAACAAATATATGGATGAAAGGCAGATGCGGATCAAGGGTATTGCGAACCGAAACGAACGGCACGACCGATACCAACTGATATTAACTGACAATCAAACTTTGTTACGCAATATGGTAGTCAGACTCGAAAATGGCGATGTACTGGAAATATCGCTCAAAGGTAACAGTTTCAGCCATGTTGGAGGTGTTAATGTTTAGTGGAGGAGGAAGTGGATATGGAAATGCAAAAAAAAATTGAAAGGACATGAAAACCGCTACTGATAAACGTCTCTTTATATGGTTACGTATGCGGCAGAATATTTTTCCAATAATGTAACGAGGAGACTACAGATTGTTTTATAAGAGATACATGTGCAAGGTTTATATGCAGCTGAAATGCAGCAGTCATCAGAATTGACAGCTGTCAAGTACGAAATCTCTCTGGCTGAACATCATTTGGCAACTCTGAATAAAATTGCGAATATCCATTCTTATATTGAAATCGATTTCATACGAGGATATATCGTTCCTCTCGCGGGAGTATAAAATTATACATATACGATTTATGCGTTATACTATTTTTCTCTGATTTTCTATCATCTTCTTTTCTTCGTTTTACTGTAAATTGCATATTCCATTAAAGCCGAGGATATTACATCCTTGGTTCGATTAAAATATATTTTTTTATTTTTTCAAAATAAATATTTTTTCCGAAATAAAGTATAATACCGTGTGTCTAATTATTTTTTTGGATTTTTCGATCAGATAACTCTTTCGATCTACTCCCCTGTTATTTGTTAACGATCTACACCGCGTCCTCCCAATTGGATCATAATGCAGGGAAAAAAGTTGTTATAGGTAAAATGAAAAAAAAAAGAGGATAAAAAGGCGATAACGTTTACCTGTCACTTATCTTATTCTGTAACAGCACTCATTAGCCGTCGTGCCTCGGCTTATCGAACATGTACTATTAATTCAATATACTGAATCGAAAAAAATTTGTTAAAAGAGATAAAAAGTATGAGCATGCATGTTAAAGCCAATATATGTGTGTATATATATACATATATAGTATTTTTATAATTACGTACTTGAAAAAAAATAATTACACAGAAAAATTACGTTCGATAAAATTTAAAAGATGTACATACATATGCATATGTACACTTATACGAATTACACCTACGTAAAATATATATAAATATATATATGTATATACGCGTACGATGGCATAAAAATAAAAAAATAATTAATCAAATATTTTTAATAAAATAAAATGTGATATCACATTTCGACTGTAATTTATCGAGCTTATCATCGACCTTTAGTTATAGAATAGATACTACTACTTAAATTTTTTTTCGGAATTTTAAAATTTTTGACCGACACCAATCTTTCCTATCTTTTTTTTTGGACACAAATGAAAACTCGCCTTGGCTCCGACTTTCTTCCTGAATCTTGATCGATCGCCACTCTGTCCATGATTCGCCATAATTGTTTTTTTCTTTTGATTTTTCATTCTTCAGCAGGAGGATGCAGTCGCAATGGGTAAGGAGTGGGGGGGGGGGGTGGTGCATCGCGGGGATGAAGGAGCCGAATGAGGACGGCCATGTAAAATGGCGAAATCATGTAAAATGAGACGAACAAGAGTACGGAAGTGTTCTCCGAGCCAAAATGCGAAAACATGAAAAGGCCAAATTTCTCGAAGGCCGTGCATTTGCTTGACGAGATAAACGGACAAACGAGGGATAAGATAAAGAATAATGATCGGCCCTAGATCAATATGGTAATACAAAGTAAAGATATTCACTGTGAAAATATTAAAATGTTAAGTATAGTATAACATACTGAATAGTGACATAAGGATAGAACAATAATAAGTACAATAGAGATAGCCAATGTAATATTAATGTTAAATATAATTCAAAGAGTAACGAAGTAATAGAAGAGCAAGTAAGTAAGTAAGTAAGTAATTAAGAATTAAGTATGTAAGTAAGTGATAATTAAGTATAAGAGAAAGAAGTAAGTCAAAATATGTTATATATACGTATGTTCGATAAAGGACGAATGAGATAATTCTCTTGTAGTTAATTGGTTTTTGTAATTATGGTACACTTACACACTCGCGCTAAGCCCACTCTCTCTCTCAATTTCTCTCTTTCTCTTTGCTATCTCCTTAACCTGCCCCGTGCTCTATCACCCTCCTGCAAAATATCCTTGTTAAAGCGACAAATTCACCATCGTCCAATCGACTGATACTGTCTGTATATCATGAGCGTCATATGTACGCTCATACATCACACGTAATCGTAACACCGACAGACTCTAGTCGGGTCCAGCAATATGAGTCCCCTGTATAATAAACATTTGAAAAGAAAGAAAAAATTGATAAAAATTTCAAAATACCAAATACTCGTCAGAGTCAAACCACAGGGTGTGTCTCGTTATCACTGCATTGAAAGGGATCTTAACTTTGACAACGACGGGTTATGATGATTACGATATGGCGCATAGACGCTAAAACATATCCGAGTGGCTGGTTAGGTAGACTAAGGACACACGCTCTGCAGAGACATTATCAACCCTAATAAAGCTCCGAGCAACCCCACCTTCCTTGCCAAGAAAGCTAAGTAACCCAGGCCGTTAAAGTTTCTCTGTAATCTTAGGAGGAGGGGTTGGTTTGATTCGGTCGGAGCTTTTGGCTTCGTAGTTTCGTACCAGACACCACGGGCCGCGCATCCCTTCTTCTACCAATTCCCCCCTCCCCCCCCCCGACCCTCTCTTTATTCGCCCCATCACTAAAGGGCTGAAACATTCAGCGATTATAGTGCTGATTATTTATGGCCAGTTTCTCCCTACTTATTGTTAGCCAACCGCAACCGGTGAACCAGCACTGGCGACCCTGCGCGTTACCAGTTGTATCGGTTTTTGCGTCGACATTAAACCACCTGCCGGATATTCCTGTTGATTTCTTTTTGTTGATCGAGTGAGCAATCTTCGAGTTGAGAATCGATCGTATAAATTGTAACGCTTTCAAGAAAATCCCTCTCTACCTGTTGACTGTTGAGTCCATTGCAATTCCTTGGACTCGTCCGACTCTTATGTGACTCTAGGCGATTCCCTGTTGGCGGTAAGGAGAGAATATAAGGGAAGCATCGATAGAAATAAAAAAAAATATTACATGCGAGTTGGATATTTCTTGGCGTCTAATGGCTGTGTTTGCGTCGAGTAATTGATAGCTCTTTGGATGCTGGAACTTTACTAGACTAGAATTCGGTATGGACTACTGGTGCTCTACTTCGCATGCTCTCGTTTCCTCTCTCTCTCTCTCTCTCTCTCTCTTATTCCTCTCAGTCTGTCTCAGAGGCGAACGTGGCCTTTCTGTCTCTCGTAGAGGGAAGATTTGTAGTGGCGGCACAAATTCAAGCTTTCGGCCTTGCGGCTCCCTAATAGATCGGCAGGGCCGATAGAAACGAGGAGAGTATGGTGCACCGAGTACGTGGTCACATAAGTGCTTATATATGTATACACACATATATTGTGTAGATAGCTATGCAATCCCAGTACTCAGGGTTTGTCCGAACTGTCCTACGGTAGCACCGTAATGGCAATCTAGAATTGTCTAAGGGACACCCAGGGCACCTGATATATTTCGATGAGTTCTTCAGAATTCCCCAGAACAAAGTGTAGCAAAAAGAGAGCTTTACATATTCATATGTACAGATCTAACTGTATATACGTACCACATACGAGTATGTGTATATGCATTATGTAAATGCATGTGAATAGACGCGCGCGTGTTCGGCGAAGGATGATAAATAAACAAGGGTTCGAAAGAGAAAGCCTTTCGCCCAGGGAGAAGACGGGCGATGGATCTGCGAGGGTGTGGATGCGCGTGGGAGAGGGTGACCGTTTAAAAAGCTACGGGGTGTTTGACAGCGTTCCGCACTCCCTCTTGAATGGACCCCCTGCTTTGCCAAAACGGGGAAAATGGTCTCTCTGCGACTCTGAGCGGTCGCGTGTGTGCGTGTGCGTGTGCGTGCGTGTGTGTGTGTGAAAGTGAGTGCATGTGCGCGTCTATCCTATATTAGATGGCTTCGATTCGACCCACTCTCTCGCATAGATTCTCCCCGAAGCCGCTTCTCTTGGCCAGGTCGACGTGACCGGCCCACTCCTGACTGTCGCATGTCCGCGCGCTGCCCGCAAACTCTCGGGAATTTCATTTCGTGCGCCAGGCTAATTATACCGGCAAGTTTTACACACGTACTCGAGACCGCCCGGCCGACCCTCCCCCCCGGCTAGACTTCTTTTTACCTAGACGCTGTATTAAGGAGAAGCGATACCAGAGAGAAAGAGAAACAGAGAGAGATAGATCGAGAGTGGAAATGAGTGTGGGAGAGAGAGAGAGAGAGAGAGGGAGAGGAGCGAGAGAGAATGGGAGCAAGAGGGTGCGGAATCTTTGTACGATTGTAATGTACTGCGAACAAACGAGTCGCCTGGTACGAGCCACGCAAAAACACGAAACCCGCGAAAGTATTGACTAGAAGGAGGAGGAGGAGGGAGAGGAGAGGGGGGCCTTGACGACCCTGATAGCGATAGTGCGCCACACTGACGATAGTGCCGTCTACGAGGTTGCTGCTAGTTACGATCCTGGAATAAGCGATGGTATGGGGATACAGAGGACACGGGGGATACCGTGGTTGTGGCGGTTGTGGCGATTGTGGTGGTTGTGGCGATTGTGGTGGTTGTGGTGATTGTGGTGGTAGCTCACTTAGCAACTGCTCGCAAGTGACTGCTACAAATGCTACACTTCTCTCCACCGCCTTAGCTTTCTCTTTAAACCTCTCGATGTCGACCACTGTGCCCTCCTACTTTCAGATTCGTCTTACCGGGCTGAAAGTGAACGTCAGAGCCTGACAGCTCAAAGGCAGGAGCCCTAAGACTGTCCTAGGGGTAGTGCTAGCGGAACGTGGGGTAGTCCGAAATACTATTCTCCCTTCCACCAAAGTCACCCTTTTCTTCCATCCCCCATTTTCTCCTTCACTCCCTCTCGATTCAATTACCGCGAAATTACAACAATTTCATGCAAAGCAGCTCGGCCCCACTTGAAATACTTGGAGTGCATAAAGTGTATAAAATAAAAAGGCATCCCGAAATGAAACAAGGGTAGTTAATTCTTTCTGGCAGTTGGCCGACCGACAGACCAACGGAGGAGCGAATGAAAGAAGGCCTCCTTAAAAACGAGCCTGTTTTATGCAAAATGGCTCTGAAACTGTTTCGCCAGTCGTGGAAGACCGCAAGTCTTTCGCAGTAATTATGGATAGCGGTGGATACCAAAGGAGTATTGCCATCGTCTGCTTCAGCATCGAGAGATATCCAAACGAATCTCCGATGCATCTCTCGAGTACGTTTCTCTCGTACTCTCTCTCACTCCTTCTCTTTGTCTCTCCTTCCTCTATATTTTTTTTTCTCAACCACTACCGTTGCTCCAACTTCTTCAACTTCCACTTCCTTTTCATCCAGTCGTAGACCGACTAATACCACGTGCTACTGTATCGGGATTCTCTCTCTCTTTTTTCCCCTTGGTCGCTCTCATTCAGCAATGGAGTCTTTCGAGACTCAACGGCATCGACAGGACAAACAGTTGCTGATTTACGTCGACCTACGGACGAAAATCCCAACGGAGCATCAGGGCGGAGACAAAATCTACAAGGGATAAAATATGTTTATTCACTCGATTTGTATAATCGACAAAGTTTTACGAAGGTGACGCAGCAGCAGTTTTGCTTGATAAAAAATAAACAGAAAAAAAAAAGAAAAAGCTTCCGGGTCCTTCGATTTTCTTTTTACTGAATTTCAAAGCCTCTTCGTACCCTGAGTCCTATTTGCATCCACGAGAGGCTCAGTCTCTCAGCTAACTCGATCGAGGCAAATTCCGGAAATCTAATTTTGGGTTTAATTCGTTCTTTGGAGTTTCCCTTGGCGGGCCGTCGGTGCAAACGGCCTACCCGCTGCTACAATTACCGAGCTCCTTTCACTTCTCCCCGTCTCCACTACGGGACTCCTTACACTTTGCTCTTAGCTCGTAACGAAACGAAACGGACGAAATTACATTTGCTGCGCCGATATCCATAATTGCGCCTCTGAGGAAACAGGACTTTAGTAACAAGTGCTGTGCTGGGAATATGGAAGACGCCCACTGCTGCCTACAATCTAAATACCTTATTGTTATCTACCTTTCTGCGTATACGAGGGTGTCACTTGGTACCTACAATCAATTTGCTGACAATGTCTGCCTTCCTGACTCCTGTCCTCCTTCTTCAGTGATTCTTGAAACTGAATGTCACGTATATTGCGAACCCTCTCTCAATACCATGGAAGCAGCTTATATTGGTTCAGATGAATTTTGAGTCGAGGATCGGAAGATGCTGTGGGGACGTATCGTGATGCAACTCTCGTGAAAATGTCCACGAGTGGATCCCATGAGGTCGTAGAAGACGTAACAGCCTTAATTTAATATAATTTAATTTAATTGTGCGAGGCCTGCCGCCACTTCTGGTCCTAATGATTATGCGTTAGCGCCTTCCCTTCTGCGGAAGGCTAACCCCAGGAAAGCCGCCCTCAGAAACTTTAGCCGGTATGTAGTTTTGGCAACCCTTCCTTTCGGGGTTTGTTGGGTCGGTGAGCTTCGAAGGTACCAAGAGCAACAGAGAGAGAGAGAGAGAGAGAGAGAGAGAGAGAGAGAGAGAGAGAGAGAGAGAGAGAGAGAGAGAGAGAGAGAGAGAGGGAGGGATATCCTTAGAGTATGTGCTAGTTGGGTCATGAGGGACAGGAGGGTTGGTGGTATCGTAGGTTTCTAGTAGGGTAGCTGAGTGGGTGGGAAGGTAGGTGGGCTATGTGGTAGGTCGTTCGTAGGTCGGTTCGTAGCAGCGGCTAAGCCAACACCCAACAGACATCTTGAGGGATTATGCGGAAGGGGCGGATGAGACTTGCGCTATTTTCACATTGCCACAGAGAGTTCGTATCAACTCGGCCACTCAACCCTCATAAATTTATCATAAAACCGCAGTAAAGGGGCGCTAGGATAAAATTCAAACCGGCCATGGCCAGCTCCGCTTCTGCACCCAACTCACGCCCGAGCGTAACCGGCCTTCCTAATCTCTGCTAATTATTAGCGGGTTCATAAATACCGCGAAGCTTAAAGCGCGCGGATCGTCCTTTTCGCCACGTACTCTTTTTTATCTTTGCTCGCTTCATCCTTTTTTCTCCTTTTATTCCTTTATAACGGCCATCTAGCGCTTCCCAACGAGCTCAACCTCCTCCTCTTTGACTCTTGGCGATTCGCCATGCAGTCTCCCTGGGTCACTCCGGGGGTCCTGCCGCTACTCTTTTCCAGTGTCCGCTTCCTCGTCTTCCTGGGTATCTCAGGATGGTAGGAGGGATAACAAATAAAGGGAAAAAGTAACATCCAAAAAGTCGAAAAAGATGCGTGCGGAAATCGCACGGAGTCCCGAGCGTTTTAACAATTTGTTACCGAGTCTTTTTCGACGGAACTTCCTGTGGTTCCTGGTGGACGTTCATCCCCGCTTTCCGAATTTCATGGCTCATGGTCCGGGATAGAGTGAAAATAGATGGAAGCAGCCTCGTTGCCGGAATTGAACAATTCGAAGAAGTCAAATAAGAAAGTGGGGGGGGGGGGAGGGGATAAGTCAGAAGCAAGGGACTGAGCAAGAGAATGAGACCTGCTGAATACACTTGGGGTCCCTGTGGCAGAGGGATCCGATTCTGAATGTGGATTGTAGGACCAGGTCGAAAGGGACCGGAGCTCTGGAGGAAGTGACGGAAGCGACGGAAGCGACGGAAGCGATGGTCGCTAAGGGGCCTGGATTCTCCCAGGATCAATTGTAAATAACGAAACTTCCAATTTTCTTCAATTTGCGCGGTGAGATAGGAAGACGAGTGTCTACGCCGTCCGCTGGGAAACTAACCTGGAGGCAGCTGCTACGTATTTCGTTACTACCAGAGTCGCGGCTTTGCGCCGAACCTCATAACGGAGTTTCCCACTTTAGCCCCTGTCTGCCCCGCGCGCCTCGCTCTATCGGAATTGTGGAATCGCAAAATCACACCGACGGACTTTTGCATTTTGGGAGAGGAACTCGAGACGCGGAATCCTTTCCGCTTACGGGAGACTAAATCGGCTCCGCTGTACGAGAGTCCGAATGAAAAAAGTTCAAGACCTCTTCCGATTCGAAACAAACTCGAAAAGAGAGACGGAAGGGGGTACAGCCTCTTTCTTCTTATCATCTCCAGTACTTATCTCCACTTTCCGTATCCGCACATCCGATTCTCCGTTACAATTTTCAAATCTCATTTTCTCCCTTGGTCACTCCTCTACCTCTCTCTTTCATTTTCTCTCTCTCTTTCTTCCTCTCTCACTCACTCGTTAAACCCTTTAAAACCTTCTTACAATTCGTTTATCCATTCGCTCTTTACCATTTTCTCCCTCTCCTAAGGCTATGTATAAATTCTCCATTCTAGTACAATTTCAACCAATTCGCTATGCAGGACTCGATATTCATTTGGCCGCGGGATGTTGTGATACAGGCAGCCAATCAAAAACTCGAATAATTCGTGCAACATGCGGAGAATGAATTTTGGCGAAACCGAGGGGGGATCCTATGTTGACGTTTCATTCAGCGAGTACTTCAGGCTACACCAGCAGCCTGCGTACCACCCTATCAGGTTGCTCCAGGATGGTCCTACTGCTGGAGCCCCAGGGCCAGAAAGCGACAATTCTCAGAAGGAAAGGAGGCAGATCAAGAGAGACAACGAGAATAAACATCCATTCGATCTACAGGCCATAAAAGTAATTATCCCCTTGTTAAGGAATTCCCAGTGTGCGTATCCGCCTTTCACTCCTTCCCGAATCAACAGAGTCTAGATTTGACGCGACTCTAATGAAATCACTTTGAAATTGACCGTCGACGGGGACTTGACGGCTGCGAACACGACGGGCGACAGGCGACATGCGACAGGGGCTGCCCGAAGATGGATCGTTCACGGTAATACTTTTACTGCTTGGCTCCGAGGAACGTTTCTGTAGCCATTTCCCTTTCTTTTTTAACAACCCTGTTCCTCTTTTACGTTAAAATTCTTGACTGTGTTCCATGCGTTGTCAGTAGAGTAAACTTATACCGGATGTAAGTACTAACCAGTTATCCATGATCGACCGAACCCTTCCGATAAGTTAGGTTATATTGCCTAAGCGTTTCTATGGAGCTTGCTGTGCGATCGACATGCCGCGGAAAGCTCCATTAGGAAAGTTTCATGGGAATGTTACGGTTACATGCTCGACACGACGCACTGCGATAACGCGCTCCCGCCTTAAGGCCAACCGGGCCGATAAGACCACCTGGTGAGTTAGTAATGTGCTGCACTCGTCAGGTTGGTCAGGTCGGTCAGGTCGGTTGGGTCGGTTGGGTCGATCAAGTTGGGTAGCTAGACTAGTTGCTCAGGTTGCTTGGGGTGGTTGGATTGGTCAGGGTGCTTGCGCTGTCTGCCTTCACTTTAGCATAGTTAGCCCATAGTAGGGAGTCCTTTAGCGACTTGAAGTGGACAACCCGCACGTAATCAGGCGCACGCACTACCCTCGACCTGCTATTCGATTTGGACTCGGAGAGACGGTGGATGATATCGGTGCTTTCCTGCTTGGATACACGAGAACCTCTGGAAGCTCAGGGAGAAGGAATAATGGGAGCCGCGATGCCAGGAAGGAAGGAAGGAAGGAATAAAGGACGAAGAAAGAAAAAGTTGAAAAGGTAGGTGTGACATGAGTGTGATTCAGGAGCCATGGATCTTGCCTATACGTCACTCGAGATAAACTGACCATACGTCCCTTCGAGAGGGAAACGTTATACGTGTCCCTTTCTCTGGTATCCTCGGGTTAGGTTTGGCTATCGGTCGCTGAGTGCGAAAACTTCTCAGGATACGTGAAATCGGGCTTGCGGATCACTGCAAAAAGGAATCGAGTGGAACGGGCCGTTTGCGTCGCGAGGACTGCGCATCGATCTTGCCACTCGAGTATTCGTTTCTTTTTTCAAAAGGAGGTCGGGAGTCTCTACTATTTTTGGAATTTTATCAATTTTTTAAAGACCAGGGTAGAGAGTGTAATCTAGATGACTCGACGACAGACACGATGACTTATTCCGTATCTCGAGCTTCCTTATCCTTATATCATCTTGTACGGGTTATGATTACGTCGTAATATATTATTTACGACACTCGGATGTATATCGCCGATATTATTGGCGTTATTGGCGTTATTGGTGTTATTGGCATTATTGAGGGTGGTAGTTCGTTTTATACCTTTACTCAAATAAATGGTAGTAGCGACTACTCTCGGCATAGATAGATACTGATTACAGAATGGATGGTATATGAGACATCGAAGGTATTACAGGTATCGTAGGCAGCGAAGGCACCGCGATGACGATAGGCAAATCCAATGCAATGGAGAGCAGGCAAAAGGGTATAGACGGTATACGAATGGGAAAGGGGGCAGGGATTGGCAGAGCTTTGGGACTCGGACTGCTCAATCCCAAGGCAGGCAGGCGCGGCCAGCCGCAGACGATCCAGCCAGCGATACGAACTTTCGACATTAACCCGAACTCAAGTTGCCCCTTTCACATGCCAGCAATCACATTTTTGCTCGACCGCAAAGTTAACTAATTGCCGCGGCTATAAAATATTGACCCAGTTGCCGCTAACTTCGGGACTCAGTCAAATTAAATGCTCGCTCTTTGCCCGCTCACTCTCTTTGCCCTCTTTTCATCCCTCATACGAGGCCTACCTATGTCAGTTTACTGGCTAAAATATGTACCCTGGATACTTCTACGTGACATATATATATGCATATGTATACATATATATGCTCGTGCGAACGATTCTCGTAGATTCACTTGGCCTCCTCATTTTCATTCTGCCGTTTGACTTTCTGCTCGAATATTCCAGATCTTCATGGGCTTCCTGAACCTTCATTTTTCTATTAAGGAGAGTAGTGTTCAAGGCTCTGGGATCATGAGACTCTCTTCCATCAAGAGAGACACCTGGCGCAACTGCGTATTTTGAGGTTGTGACTTAACAATTTTTTATCCCAACGTATTTCCTAGTGTGTGTCTGACTATCCTAGGACCCTAAGATCCCAGGGGTACCATCCTTCGAGGAGCAATGATGATATAGGGGGTCTAAAAAAAGAAACTATCGTTCAACGTAAAGGATCATACTTTCAGGATGAGGTACGTATAGAACACTAGGACTTTCTATACGCTGTATTACGAACTGGTAGCAGTGATAATTGATTTAACGCAGTCAGCTACTTCTGCATGGTTACCGAGGAGGTATATAAAGAAAAAAAAGTGCTTGAGAGATTTCGTGGAGCATGGGGATGCGACTAAGAGGAGTTTAGGAGCGACATTAATGTCGCTTCAGAACAATTTGCTATAGTTAATGGGCAACGAGGTGCTAGTAGGTGTGTGCCAAGAAGTTGTAGCCAAAAGTTTGAAATTTCATCGGTGCAAGAGATCGCCAAAAAGATTCTATCGAAGATTTGAGTTTGACTCGCCGGTGCCCACGTCTGCAGGCGACCGCTAACGTCTGGTAGCGTCTGGTAGCGTCTGGTAGCGTCTGGTAGCGGCTGGCCGAGTTCCTTGGCCTAGTGTCTTCCGAGGAATATTAAACTGGCTGTAAAGCGACGCGTTATAACGTAACCTCGACACACGTACGGTGGAGGACGTGTAGGTGGCAGCAGCAGCAGCGACAGACACGGGAAGAGGACGAGAGGCCCGTTAAGGTAAGGTGGCTAAAGCGAGAGTGGTTACCAGGAAGAACTGGAAGGACGAGAGAATGTGAAGAAGAGGTCTGGAGGGTAGCTTGAACAGGATGGGGCTGATACCCTTCTGAAAGATTGAGTAGGAGTCGTTCAGGTGGCCTAAAATATTAAGCTCCTCGGCCCTTTCCACCATGCCTCCCCCCCTCCCGTGGCAAGCTCTTTGAAACGCATTCTTTCCGCGAATCTACGTAGTCCTGCGTCGGTAGGGTAAGGTAAACTATTTTGAATTTCAAATTGGCGAAAAGAAAGGCCGAAATAATGCCTTAAAAAAATGGACCTGGATTCGTCGCAAGCGAAGTCGTAGATCAAGCAGCGCTCGAGTCACCGAGACAGGGTGGATATGGCTGGAGGAAAGAGGGGTGTCCTTCTATTCGCTTATGCGGAAGTCACGAGGAACTTCTGCCGAAGGTCGAGAGGGATGTATTCTCTCTCTCTCTCTCTCTCACTTACTTTCACGCTCCCGTACTTTTTCTCTTCCCCTATGAGAACTCGGCCCACCCCGCCAAATTCATCCTGCGAAACATTTCTCTCCCGAAAGAGTCGTTTTGACCCCTTGCTCGTTATCGCTGGCAGATATGGAACTGTGCCTGCCGAGACAAATGTCCACGATCGGACATCCCGAAGAACCGTATTCGCGATATTCTCGAGTCGCCGAAGAAGACCGTATTCTGATACGGATGAAAGAGAAAGGGGAAAACGTCGTTCAAGGGACGAACACCGAAGAAGAATCCCAAACCGCTGTTTGCCCCTGCCACGGTTAAAAAAAAATTTGCATATCGCCCGAGAAGGAAAAAAGTCAAAAACGAAGAAAATGGAAAAAAAGAAAGAAACAAGCAAACAGCCCTCGAGCGACTGGGGCAGCGGGGCTACGTTAAAATACTCGGGCGGGCGGCGTGAGTCTACTCTGGCCGTGGATAAAAAGAAGTAAAAAAAAAGAAGGTATGAGAGGAATGAAAAAACGAAGAAAAGAAAAAAAAACGACCGTAAAAACGTGACAAGTACGCGGGACATTAATTCTCTTCCGTGGATCTTCTTAACCCCAGCCTCTTCCTAGCCGGCGCATAAGTCTCAGGCCGTAAGTAATGTCTACGGAACGTTTGGCTAAGGTAAAAAGGATGAGAAGATGGCTGAGCCACGTCTCTGGTTAGGTTAGCCGGCCGGGATAGGGATTCTTGGGGGCGAGTAAGAAGAGGGCCGCCGGAAGGAGTGACGCGAATCTCTTAGGGATGCTGAGGAGGCCTCCAATAGTGGGAAGAGTGGCTAAAAGTCGGTGAAGATGCCCACGGAGGAGTCGGATACTGTAGGGGACAGTGGAATAGTAGAATAGTGGGGTAGTGGGCGAGCCTATGCAAATGTGGGTGAACGATGTAACGAGGCTGATGGCGTCGCGACGCAGGGTCGTCGGGGTGGAGCCAAGGCTCGTTGGAGCTTGCAAGCTCCCCTAGTGAAAAAGTTCGGACGCCTCGCGACGAATACTAATTAAAGACTTGCGAAATGAAATTAGTTGCGGTAGCATGGGTGCCAGCCTGGATATGATAGAACGATGGGGGAATCCGAGGGTGCGAGAGAGAACAAGAGATAGAGCGAGAGACTCGGTGACGAGGATGCTGCACGACTCGAAGATCGGGAGAGCCGCTTATGATAATATAATAATACTTACTTGGGTAACCGGATGGACGCGAAGGATAGGGGCGCTGTACCACCAAGCTCATTACGCTTTTAGTTCATAACTTCAATTGGATTCGTGATACTCCTCTTCGCCGCGGGATCTCAGCGTCGCGTCTGTCTTCCCAACTCGGACCCACCTCCATTACCATCCACAGCGGTATCGCCGCCACCCCCCCCCTCCCTTCAGCCTTGAACTACGACTTTACACTTTTTATTCCCCCCCGCCCCTTTAGCTCACCACCCCATTAGTCATCTCAACGCATCTCACCAACCCTGTGGCTCCGGGTGATACCACGGGGATGGTGATCCTTTTAGTAGGATGATGCGAAATGTCTCTTAGATTCATCTAGATTGCCAAATACTTGAAAGCTAAGTGAAAACCTGACAAGATTTCGACATCGGACATATTCACCGAAACTAGGTACAGGGAAAGAGGATGAAGAGGACTGGTAAGAAATTTTTTCTTTGAGGTTATTAAGGGTGGTTGCGGCGATGTCGTAATATAATGACACATTCAAGTCGATCACAATTCTTCATATTGGTAAGCAGAGTACCGGATGTGACGTATATATTGTAACGTATGTTTTTCTTAACTCGACACCGATATCGAAAAATCCGAGAACGAACTATCTTCGAAAACCAACCTACGTTACCTTCGGCCGTCCGAATCTATCAGAAGAGACGATGACTTAACGGATCCTGTCGATTTTTGGGGTCGCGTAAAATCAGTAAACGCAACTGGATGCACGAACGGGAGCGGACGGTTACGGAAATGCGCGGCCGCTCAGGCTGGCAGGTTGAGATAGAGAGGGTCGGAGAGTTAGCGTCAGGCAAATAGTGCGAGATACAGAGAGCAGCGGATCGAGGATGTAACAGAACGAATCGGACGTATCAAATCGAAATCCCTTCACCAATTAATAAATCGGGAGAACTTACCGGAGCTGATGCAGCTGATTTGTGAAGGCCGAGAACTGTATCCAAAGGACACTCAGGCGGGCACTGCACTGTATCTCCGGAACACTCACAGGAAATCCATAGAATTTCCTGGATATCGCGAGAGCAACGCGAGAACTACATGAACTTGCTATAGCATATCGAAACACGGCTAGAAAAATTATTAACAGATAGCACGGGAGCGCGAGCTAGTTCGTGACACCTCGGCCGGTGCCTCGAGATAGACTGTTTTGATAATAGCCAAATTCGAGAACCAATCATTCTGATTGGTCGAGGTCCTTATAGTCGATAACTCTTACTTTCCCTCGAGCCGTCCCTTTAAATCAAATCGAGAGCGTTCCGTAGCGGATCGGTACGTAAAACTTTTGCCTGCTTCCCCAGGGCATCGGGCGACAGCTGGGCACCGCTTCCTTAACTGTCCGGGGGTTCCTCCCTTGCCCTTAACCGTATCAAAACTATAACTCCGGCCGGTCTACAGTCCTTTGCCTACCTCCAGCGGGGCGCCGGTATCTGACCCGGGCTTCTGCCTGTCCGTGGAGACGTCTCCGTCGGGTACTCTCCTTTGCCGGACAACTCGGTACGTCGAAATTATCTCCCCACGGCAGGTTCGAGCACCTCGACCTCAAGTAAATCATGATGAAATCTTTCAGAGCATTGACGTAACTATACGAATCAACCCGAGAGCGTAGCTCCTGAGCAGGGTGATGACTCGAAGGGAACCAGAAATCGAGAACTTTATCTGTATCGGTAGCCGGAGTCGCCTTGTGACTGTGAATCGAAAAATCACGTCACAATATATGTGTATACATATATAGGGTATAGTGAGGTTCGATGAATATGTCATAGATAGGATAGACCTTGCAAATAATTTTGAAGAGATACGATAGGCGTCACGACGCCTCGGGCAGCGTCGTCGCGATTATTTCGTAAAGAGACATCGAAATTTGCTTGAGCGAGGTCGAGGTTACGCTCGTAATTTTTCGAGGATAGGACACGCTGAGGAGACGGGTCACGCCATGTCAGCTTCGAAGCTTTGAGAGAGAGAGAGAGAGAGAGAGAGAGAGAGAGAGAGAGAGGAAGAGAGAGATACGGAGCCTCGGGCTTCTCGATCCACTCAAACTGACTGCAGTAACGTGAACATGAAGGTTGATGGAAACGCGAAGAAGACTTTTCCTTTTGGGTTTGCTTGGCTTAACTTGACTCGCGCTAGGAATTCTAGGACCGTCAGTCTCATCACCGAGATGACGAGGATAGAGTGTAACGAGCAGGCATCTCCAACACCCTTGGTTAAGTACCTGAGAAACATGCAAGTGGGTAGAGGCCACAAAACTAGGAACGCAGGATCTGGAGGAAGTTTTAGGGAGCCAAGGAACGTACGAAGGCATCACCAGTCAACGCAGGAGTAGGTTGCCATTGAAGGTAGTGACGTAGGAACGCTTTGCTAGGATGATGAGATGTGAGGACAGAGAGAGAGAAAGAGAGAGAAACGATGCTCCGGTCGTCCGTCGATTCTCTAATGGTAATAACGAAGATAACTATAGAGAAATTGTGAAAAATGGAAGAAGATCGACTTACCTTCGGATTTCGGTGCCGGCGGTTTGCGGGTCGCCCAATTTGTCCGGATGTTCCTGCTGCCGAGCCATTGTCCGTTCATGGCACCGATGGCACTTTCTGCCTCCTGGAAGCATTGAGAAACAGGAACGATAAGAGGCAAATTTCACGAAACAAAAATAGCCTCAATCAAATTTCCTCCGGCATCATAAAACCGGTAGTAGGTACCCGGTACGCTTGGGAGAGAGAAGCGGAAGTTCTTTCCGTGAAAGAGGAGTTTAGAGGAGGAGGAGTGGGAGTGAGAGAGGGAGAGTGCGCGAGAGAGTGGGAGCGTGCATGCTCCAGCGAGTGGCCAACCAGCCGGTAACTCGGGTATCTGAAATGAGATCGGATGACCAGGGTGAGCGTAAAAAACGATAGGATACCCGACTACCCAACAACCCGACAACCCTCTCGGGTCGTCTTATACATATATCCGTGATTCCTTATTCCTTGCTGGTTGGCCGTGAGTTTTCTGCATCTTCGTCTTTCCAGACTCTTGCTCCTTCCCTCTCCTTTCCCTTTCATTCGCATCTTCGTCTTGAGCACGATAGCGTCGCCGAGACAAACGCGGATCAGTCGAGGCGTCGATGCAGAAGGAACTGCGTTCTGGGGGAGTCGAGCGTCCCGATGACACGGTCGAGGAGACGTCGCGAGGGATCCTGAAGGATTCGGAGAATCCAAAGAGGACCAACAACCTAAAGGCGAAGACGAAGAGAGAAGGAAGCTGCGAAAGGGACTGTGGAAAGACGTTATCAAGATGAGTGAGCATAGAGTGTTGAAAAGGTGGCGTCGTTTTAAGGGTTAACCTCCCTCTCGCCCCGTCCCATAAAGCAGCCCTATCCATCCATCCATCCGTCCACCCGTTGCTTCTCCACAGCCGCTGTATGAAAAATAAGGGATGGCTGGTCTTGCAGGGCGTCGCGTCAGGCGTCGCGTCAGGCGTCGCTTGGTATTTAAGGAGGGTGGCGTCTCTACGATATCGGGATATCAACAGCACCGTGTTTGTGCAACGGCAGGCAATTTTGGAATTTGGCATATGGAGTCGAGCGGCGGGAATATCGCGAAGAAATATTTCAAGGAAAAGCTCCTGACTATTCCGAAAGCTCTCCTCTCTCTTTCCCCTGTACGGTAGGTATGATCTAACCATCGAAGAAGCTCACCATTTGCGGAGCACACGACTCTCGAACCTACCCCCGCCCATTCCCATACAGCCATCCCGGACCAAGGGATAAAGTATTTCCGATTCGAATTTCCATCCCCGATATGATGCCGCACATTTGCGCTGTTAGCCTAGATAGAGTAACCGAAAGCCTTAGTCCCCGACGCCGACGCCGTTCCCGTAGTCGTCGGCGTCGCCACCGAAGTCGAAACCTCGTTCGATATCTATCTCCTTTCTTTCTTCAGCCCCTACTCTTCTCTATACATCTGTCTTCTTCGCTCTTACTACTCTCTCCCTCTCTCTCTCTCTCTCGCCCCTCTACTTTACCACGTAGCTGCCAGACATGGACTAGACTGGAACTAGACGAAGGGAGCATGCGATGGTAGTATTGTGAACCTAACTACGCACTGCCGTGTTCCAGGCTGCCCAGTCCAACACAATAGACTCTATAGCCCTATTACTCAATCATGAGACGTCGAGTGTCGCGAGGCACGCGCTTACGTGGCCCCAGAGAACAAGGGAACTTTTTTCTTCTTCGCCCCAGTATGTCCCACAAAAACTAACATTCGTCTGCAGGATCGAATGTGCTCGATTAATTTATGAGTTTACGGAAAAATTACAAGACCTAAAAATCCTACCAAATAATTTCGACGAAAGTACAATGTAAACGACAAGAGTACGGAAGCGTACGTAGGTATCCGGAAGTCTAACTGGATCGCCGAAAGGAACCAGTTCCCGAAATGATTCGTCATTCGCTTCGACGATGAACCCATCCTTTTTTGATCGAGTGAACTAAAGGGAAGAAGCGGTGAGGAAATCGTGGCAATATAAGAAGGAGTTTCCGGCTAGTACGGAGCGTCTCCAGCGTGCAACGTGGTCCAGACAAAGAGGAACTTTAAATCTTGTTGTCTGATTTTCTAAAGAGCCTGAGTTTAGAAGGTTGGGATAGACTGGGAGGAGGAGAGGGAGGAGGAACGGGAGGGGTCAATTGGTATAACGTCGGTCCGAGGAGAATTTAGGTTCGAACATCCGGCATGAGGACCGAGGACGAAAAGATTCCAAAAGACTCGAAAGACAGAAAGTCAGAAACTATAAGAAAATTCAGAGAGAACGATAGAACGGTAGAAAAGGGAGTGCAGAGCCCTGAGGAGGGCGAGGGGCGGAAGGGGGTGGCCATTCGCGGTGGTTTGCGAGGACGGAATTTTCGCGTGTTCCTCCAGGACGGAGACACTCTGAAAATTTATACTTCGTAGCCAGCTTCGGCAATAGTAATCTCGTAGGGAGGACGTGGAGGTTGCGGGAGGAAGGATATGGGCCAGACTAGCCCAGAAGGTGGATGGGAGGGAGAGGCGGAAACGGGAAGGATGCTGGTAGTCCAGATCGATAGGGCATTAAAACAGGAACGCTCGAAGTCCTAGCAGCTACCTTCCGCCAGTCTCTACGAATATCCCGCTATAAACGAGGAAAAGCCGCCTTTACTCGGCCCCGAGATCTCCGCTGATTTACGTCGAGGATTTTTGGCCTGGACTAATAAAACGCGAGAGACGCTGGCCGCCTTCACTCAATGTTGCTGTAAATTCCAAAGCCTCTTCTTCCCACCCACCCGCCCACCTCTTCACTCTTCCCCCTTCCGACCGTCTCAAACTACCCGCATTGCCATGTCCGTCACTTCCCCTTATCCCAGAGCAGACAATATACATAGTACCTATAGTGCAACGTATACCGTGGCCTGTGACGTCGACCTCCACTTCTTCATCCCATTTTTATTCTCATCGACTGTATCGTACATGGTATATACGTGTACATATTTATCACGATTTCCGGATACGCCAGTTGACACTGAAGACGCGGAAGAAAAGAAGAGAATGAAATTCAAGATGGCAGCGCGTGAAGAACCAGCGAGCCCGCGTGGTACGGCGATTCGTCGCTTTGGCGCTACAACGTCCCATGCGATTCACCTTATAAAAGTGCGATGGAAAATCGAGACGACGAGCGTCGGCGAGCGTCGGCGAGCGTCGGCGAGCGTCCGCAAAAGATCCCACCGGGACAAGACTTTCTCGGGGAAGCGCCGCGTGAGGCGCTTTATTGAATGATATTCGTTTTAATATCGAGCTCGGCTCTGAAAGGTGCCGCGTCGGGACGCTCGCTGAGTGACGCCAAGACAAGCGGCGCGCACCCTGGTGCCGGAGGAGCTTCTAGGACTAGTTGGAGGAGAAAGAAGGGCTCCTTCCCAGCTCCCAGCTGGAATACACGAGCTTGCGGCTCTTGCGACGTGGCAGCTTGCGACTCTCTGCACACGACCAATTCTTACGGTAAAATCGGGAACCAACTGCAGACCTCAGCTGGAATGTATATTTATGTAGGTATGGTCGGGGAAACGCGGCACACATTTTTCAAAAGTTCTAATCGCGTGACGTTCTACCCGACGTTATTGCATGCTGGCTGTCATTATTATTATTATACTTTAACGTAACTCCTTGGTAGCGACAAATTTTACGTGAGGGAAGTCGAGGAATAAGGAAATTGAATGACAATAAAGTCCGGGACAGGCGAATGGAGGAGTTTCTATTGAAAGTATGTACAACAGGATACTCACAGCTTTTTTGACAAACGAGACGAATCCATATCCTTTGGATTTGAGCGTCTGTGGATCCCTTACGACTCTGCAGTCTCTGTAACATAAATGAAGGGTAGCATTAGTGCATGACACATTGTCGATATCATAGGATGCATATAAGAAAGAAAGCGGGCTTGGGAAAAAGAGGGACGAAGGAGAAGAGGGATTCGTTCAAGCAGCTATAGGGTGTAGCCGATAGTGGAAAGACGCCAGAAGGAGAAGTGTTTTTATTTTCTACTTCCTTCTTTTGTCTTTCTTGTATAGCTGCTTCGCTACCTTATTTTCTCACTCGGTATCTTCACCGCTCCCTCCCACCTCACCCCCCCCCCCTGGTCTCGCTTCTCAGACTCCTCTTCTCCTTTTGATCGGCCATACCGCAGTGTTTCACCGTGGTGTCGGTGTCAACTTGAACGTCTTTATCTCATGTCCATGGGTACAGCCCGCTTATTGAGAAGAAGATGCTGGCTGGTTTGCCCCGATGACTTCGATCGAGTTATCCTTCCGGAAGGAAGGATCATCGCGAGAGCGGAAGGATCGTCGAGGAGTCTCTCGATCGAAAGGATCGACGACAGCGTCTCGATTATCTTGATAGAAGAGTGGTGAATGCTCGGCGTCGTTCGCTTACGAGCTTACAAGTAAATACATCTTGGATTTCGTGGACGGGAGTGATCGGTTACTAGGATATGACGTACGCATGGGCTATTTTTAATTTTCATAATCCGATTAATTTAAATAATCTGATTTAGGTATCGGTCAACGTTACTCTTGAATTTCTCCAATAAATCTAAAAATAACTGCAGGTTCATCTATTTTGCATCTCTTCTGTCATCTCAAGGCTGATGCATACGAGATACGTATTTTTGGATGGTACCAGGTATCCTGGAGGCAGACGTAGAGGGAGGCTGGGGCGAGGGAGAGAGAGACAAAGAGACAGGGGTGGGTCGAGTGGGAAACGAATGAGAGAGAGAGAGAGAGGGAGAGAGAGAGAGAGAATTTACGTGGCGCGTTAACGCGGCGCGTATCATTGTGTTCTATCGATTAGTACAAATACGTTCCGAGGCTATTTTGGCGTGTACTCAATTAGCGAACCCGTATTAATATACCGATTTCATTGAACCAGAGTATTTAACGATGAAGAGGAGGGTACCCGAGCGACGCAATAAAAGCAGAATATCGTGGATGGTTCAGCGTCAGGGGTTGTGAAGTTGATGAGGGGGAGGTGAAGGGGTCCTCCTCCCTCTACATAGGGTTGCTTTAACGGGTGAAACAAAAAGCATCGGTGCAGTTTGGTAGAAGATCGAGTTTGCGTTACGAGAAGAAAGAGAAAAAGTGAAAAGAGAAGGGAAGAGGAGGTGGAAGGAAGGTAGGAGACAGCGGAGAAGAGAGAGAGAGAGATAGGAGGAAAGAGCAGGGAAACAGGAAACCAATACATTTGGCGTGATTAAAGAAAGCTTTCGAGGATCTTGATGGGGCATAAAACTTCGTTAATTGTCTCTTGAAACCGCGCTATATTACCGGCAATAACGTTATACAGCCTAACCTTCAAGACGACCTTCGTGCCAATTAAACGTATGGGCCCGCAATGAGAAACGTGACGTGTCCAACTGAGATAACCCAAAAATAGATAAACATTCAAAAATTGTATCCTCGACAGAGAAAAAGCCTGGCGGCTTAATGCGTGGGGGTGGACTTCACTTTGGCTCTTATATCGCCCACTGGCAGCACACGGTGTCCCGACGCCCCGAGCTTCGTCCTTTCCTCTTTAAGAAGGACCGTTTACTGGATCAGCTGACGACGGCCAACAGCTTCTCGGCAAGTCTTCGCCAGTCTTCTTCTGCTTCCCGGATGCATCTAATGGGAACTGTCTTTGAGAACCTAGATGCAATTGGCCAGGTTACATACCTGAGCTACTTGAGCTACCTGAGCTACCTGAGCTACCTGAGACCGACTACGTACAGATTTTATCTACTTAGTGAACTAAAAGAAATTTTCCT
>JAYRCB010000499.1:43940-63468 GCA_036026315.1 Trachelus stipa
TACCTGAGCTACCTGAGCTACCTGAGACCGACTACGTACAGATTTTATCTACTTAGTGAACTAAAAGAAATTTTCCTTATCCTGCAATCAGCTGTTATCTGCATGACGATGTATATATGTATATTTATATAACTAAGAGAACTCGAGAGAGAGAGAGAGAGAGAGAGAGAGAGAGAGAGGTTGCGAGGTAGTGCCAGCGTGTTAGTAAGTAGGTATGTACGTGTGTCAGTGAGAGAGTAACGTGGGCAGCTTGAGTAAGTAATCGATAGCAGGGAAGGCAGGAGGCGGCCGTCTAGGCTAGAGTTACAACACTCGACTCCATCTGCGACTTCCCCTTCCTGCTTCTCTACGGGGCCCTAGAGCCCCCCGTGCTCCTGGTACCCCTTGGCAAACCCATGAATTCCAAGGAACCCCCGGGAACCCTAATACCATCCTGCCCTGACTGCCACACTCTTTTGCTATCTTATTCCCCATAGTTTCTACTTCTCTCTACCTTTGGTATGTTCAGTCCAGGATCGGTTAGCCTAGGAATTCTAATAGCAGCGGAAGGGATGACTGAAAAAACTGGAACCAGGCTGCAAGAATGATCGATTTAATCTAATTGGAAATTCATTTTATTATTGACTATTTTAAATTTCATTTGGATTCCCGCCACAACCTTTAGAGCGCGTCTCCTCTCTGTCTGCGGAGACCCTCGAATTCTTCGTTACAATTAAGATTCCAGTGGCTGCCAGACGAAATTAGGGACGAGGATACCCTGGGAACCCAAAACCCGACCGCTTAGATCGTCGAGTACGTTTCAGCTCACTAAAATAAAATATTCTTTCCACCGATAAAGCTCGACATGCAGCGACAATAAAATTCCTGCTCTTCCTGCTCTTCGCTGGAGGATTTTACTTCTTCTTCTTTTATTGCAGGTCCTCTCTCTCTCTCTCTCTCTCTCTCTCTCTCTCTCTCTCTCTCTCTCTCTCTCTCCCTTCGCTTCTGGCAGCTCGTGTATTTATGTATTTTATCCATTAGTTTATCTTCCAGCTTCTGTCACTGACTCTCGATCTGAGCATCATCAATGGAAGATGGGTTGGAGTAGATGCATTTTTCAATGTTGCTTGTACTTTCGAGTAGCTGTTACACGAATGCACCCTTATAGATCGGTGCACCGGTACATACGAAGTGAGCAGGCACTGATACCCGGTACCTCTGGTACTTTATTCCTAACAATATCAGAAGGGTCGTTATTATATGATAGCGTAACCATTAATGCTAAACTACTTTGAAATTTATCGTCCCTGAGCATTTCCCGCGTTCTCTATATTTTTTATCCTTATTCTCCTGAATGCCGCTTGTCTTCATTTCTGTGCCTTCGATACGAATTAATGGCTTCGAAGAAGAATTTATTCGAAGGGATCAGGCGTAGCGAGAGATAAAGAGAGACAGAGAGAGTGCTGTCTGTCATTTTATTTCTATTCTCCCAGTAACTTTTCTATCTTTTTTTTCCATCTTTTCTTTAATCTGGAAAATAGCGAATCGCATCGTGTCCCTGTTGTAGATACAACCTTGTAATCCCAACGCATCGCGGAGATACTGAGTAATTAATACCATTAATCAAATCGGTGGTGGCGATTGTGCGAAATGGATAGATCGTTCGCTCTGGAGGTTGCCAGGCGAATGCAAGTTGCGAGCGTAATGTTGAGTAATGGTCAATAGAAGTTAGACGTCGAACACGCCAGCAGCATATGGCAGACGGCTGCTGCCCCCGCACCTCGAGTCACAAGACCAACGAGACTCGCGTGAAACTCACGAGTCGCGAGTCATGAGTCACGGGTCAGAAATAATAGGTGGGCGGGTGCGGTACTCTTTGAAAGTTCCTATAGCCAGTGGTAGATATCATAACAGCCAGTACCGTAGAAATGTGCATCTCCCTATCGAACATCGTTCGACGTCGCGACGCCGCGTGGGGTCCCGCTCGTGGAAAACCGAAACGGCGAAACAATTGTCGCCAGTTCGGACTTGGTTTACAGTTTCGCAGAATCATAAATTAATGTGCGGTTATTGACGCGATAAATCTCAGAATTTAATTCAGGCTCTCGGCGCGACAATACCGACCAGCGACAAAGCGCAGGTAGGATAAAGAGTAAGTATGGATTTATTGCCTGTGGGAAAGAGAAACACTCGGCGATCCGAATCGAAGTGGGATACTTTTATTGGGGAATAGGAGGAATCGTGGACCGAGTTCACTTCCTTCCTTCCTTCCTGCCTTCTTTTTCTATATATTTCTCTATACCCTTCCTCTTCAGCCTCCTCTTTAATTCCATTTCGACCTTTCGCCATTCAACATTTGGCACGTTCGCACTCGTCAACCCCCCTTCCCCTCCCCCCCCCACGCCTTATCGCCCTCCTACCCTAAGCTCAATTCAGTATACGAGTCGCGGCGGATGTGTAGCCGTGCAACGAAAAGTCATATCGGTCCTCGAGGCTGAAGAATAAATTTGTGAAGTAACGTTTGCCTTAGCAAAGCTGTATCGTTGCCAGAGCGTCGAGAGACCAGCGAGACTTTTCGCTCCTGCTAGAGATTGGCTAAGGATTGCGCCTGCGAGAAAGCGAGAAGCCGAGGACATCACAAGAGAAATGATGCTAAATATTTGATCCTGCGGATTCGGTCCTAGGGGGGTATGGTGTAACTTTTGGTAAAAGTCGATGAGATCGATTTCCCCTTTCCTCCCCTTCCGGTCCTATTGGTAGCCATGCTTCGATGGTCCTCTCGATTCGATACTTTCTTAGACCGGGGAGAATTCTGAGGGCAAACGAGAAGGTGGTGGAGCAGTATTAGTAGTAAATAGGGGATGTAGTAGTAGGGTGCGAAGTTAAAGCCGGGATTGGCAAAATCACGTATCGTCATGCCTTCTACCCTTGGCTCATGGACCTCCTAGGACTCAAGCTGCCCTAAAATTTTGGTCCTTGTAGTCTTCCCATAATTTTCCATCCTTCTCGCACGCTATGCTGAGAGCTAGAAACGTCTTAGGGCCTTTGGAGCCCTTAGAAGCTCGTGGGCTGCATCCCCTCGTCCTATTAGCTCTCAAACACACGTTCACCCTCTCTCCCTCGCTTTCTCTCTTGCTCTCCCGACTACCAGCCCGAGAACCCAAACTCATTAATTATGTTAAAAAAAACCGTCAGCGGAAAAATCTTTGTGTTGAAAATCTCGCGGTGGATCGGATAAGCGACGCCTGGAAGGTGAAAAATGCTCGGCGAGCCTCGAACCCCGGAGCTTCATCAATCTCTACTCTAATAACTTGGCAGTGTCACTTTGCCTGGTTCCCTGGTTCCCTGGTTCCCTGGCTGCTCGGTTCTCTTGCTGGTTGCTCGGCTGGACGGTTAGTTGCCGGCCTGTTTGCTCCTAGATGCTCTTTGACACTCATCGACGCGCATCGACGCTCTGGCTACGGCGTCGTCCCAATCCCCCAAAGACCTCGCGGGCTTCCCCGTCCATCTAACCGAGTCCCGCTTGCATTTGACTTAAGTGCACTTCGTTGGGAAGTGTGAAGGAATCATTGAAGCTCTGCGGCTAGAGACCAGCAGCAACTCGAATGGATCGGTGGCACGTGTGCTGTTGTAACGGTTAAATGAATGAATTTAAATCTATCGAAGGGTCTTTATGTAAAGATTGAGAACAGCAGGGGGGGAGCAGGAATCGATTCATCTGGCATCCTCGAAGGAAGCTCATTTCTTGAAGACAGCTCTTTCCATCCACTCCCCGTATAATCTGTTTACGTCCTGCCGGATACGAGCACGAGCCAGCTTAGCACTGTCATGGATACCCGCAATTATCGAAGAAGAGAAAAGGAATCGTCTGGGGACCTGGATGGCACAGTGCCTGATATTTGTATTTTCGATGTATAAGCGAGGTTATTAATGCCTCTAGTCTGACGCGCTGTTGTGCGGCAGCCTATACCTAAAGGGTTAACTACCCCGGCGTAAGCGAGATTATTACCTAGATAAGCAGAAAATTAACTGCAAAATGCCCCATTTTACTGGTCGGGTTATGGTAATTTTAATAACATATTTATTGGTCCCCGACTGGCTTTTGCACAAAGGCAAAGCGAGTCGGAGCCAACTCCGATAACGAACTCTACGACTTAACCCCCTGAACATAGGCTGCCTTTCGTTGATCTTCATTACTTTGTTATACGTATATATTTTTTGGCACGTTCGCACTTTCGATTCCCAGTAACGCGCTCGTTATACACAGAATAGCTGTTTAGGTTATTTAGAATTTTTCGAGCAGACGCCCATGGATTTTGAAACATGTCAGGCTGGATTTATTCGGAATAAATATAGCGTCGGTGGTGAAAGGGCTCGAGTACTCGAAGGGTTGGGTGTTCCGAATTTCCTCCCCTTTTTTTTGGACTTTTAGCTTTTTGTCGGAGAAATGTTTTTTCTGGAGTTTGTACTCGTTTGTTCTGTTCTTTGGTCCATTCCGCAAAGTCCTATGCCAACACTTGAGCGCACGAAAAAGTCCGGATCCCGTCTCGCGGTCCACATCTGCCTTATTACGAGAGACAGGGAAGTAGTCGAACAGAAGAAAAGGGATAAAAAGTATAAAAGACATAAAGGAGAAAACAAGAAGTTGGGAAAAAGCACGAAGACATTAGGAAAAGTCGCTCGATTCTCAAGATGGGCCACCAGGATATTCAACGATAAGTGAAACAATGTTAGGAACTTTGGAGATTCGAGATCCTCCGGAAACAGGAGTCTCGGCCGATTCTTGCGTTAGCCACTCGAGGGTGGGTTAGTTAGTGGAAGGGATGGAAAAGAGGATGTAGACAAAAGCACCTGGTTCAAAGTGCAAACTCATCCACGAAGGCAGTTCTTCGTTTGAATCGAATGTCAGAGAGTCTGAGTGGCGACGGTGGCGACGGCGACGACGGCGACGACGGCGACGTCGAATTTCGTAGGGAAAGAGAAGCCGAGGTTTTCCTTCAAGAATAAAACTACCAAGGGGTTGCTCCGGGTGGTGGAATCTTCCAGTAAAAACATATGATAATAAAGCGGCGTGCTCTGGCACTGGGTAGCTGGTAGGTCTGGCAGAGCTGGTGGGTGGCTCGCGTAAGAGCAAAAGTTCGGCCCGAGTTGTAAATGCTGATTGCGCCTCTAACCTCGAGCGTCCTGCTACTCCCGTCACTTCCCACTTCCTACTTTCCACTTTCCACTTCCCACTTTCCACTTCCTACTATCCACTTCCATTCGGTAACCCTCCTACCCGAATATCCGGTTCCTCTTGGTGGCCTTCTTCGGTCTGACACTTTATGGAGAAGTAAGAGCCACCAGAAAACGGAATCCCCGACAGAACCTGATTGCTCTCTGGATATTTTCGCATTTGACGTCGTTCATTCAAAGTTCAAATACTTAAACGGTTTCTGCTTCTTCCAGTCTTATTTCCTCCTTCCCGTCCATGTATCGCTTTCCAGCCCTTTACGATGCATCCTACGTGCTCTTGGGCTGGGCTTAGGTCTATCGCGAAATGACCCGAATAAGTCCCACGGAAGCTCCATCTCTCTCGGAATACGAAATAGGAAAACTGTCGGGTTGCTTGCTCGATATTGACAAATGTTGCCTGAACCTTCGTACCTTGGTGCGCTGCTCTCTCTATCGGCTTGTCATCTCTGTCCCGATCTACGGTCCACGGCCCTACCTCATCCATGGAGAAGGGAAGGGGCATTGCTTTCCTACTGATACGAGGGATTCGAAAGGGCTGTGATACGGGATAACGGCATTGTGACCCGCGCCACCCTATTCAGCCCTTTCTTCCTCTCCCATAAACTTTCTCCCATGTTAGTTTTTCCTAGTCTCTCCTGAAGCCGTGTCTATCGTTTTTCTTTTTTCATCCTATCGTCCCTCTGACTCTCAGGGACGTCCTGGCGAATTCAGAAGAAATATACTAGGGAGTTACAGGGGCTGTTACAAATGACGGATTTGAGGGTGTTGTTCGATTTATATAAAAAAAATGACAGGTGTCACATTCTTTATAACACCGCGTGTCCCCTACACTGTACCTATATACATATATATACAGTTATGCAACCATTCGTAACCAGCGTACATAAACAAGACTGGCAAAGCCGACTGGCCAATGGTGAAACGTACCGGATATTAGCTCTGTTAATTATTCAGTTTCTTTTTTTTTTATTTTGGCATATTTGTCATGATTAACGTCAGGCGAGCCAACCTCACCACGCTCGAATGCTATTATTCCTACAACCCACTGCAACCCGGATACTCGCGTCTCTCATCCCATTGGATGGCTTCCTGCCTCTAGGGCTGATCGGCTGAACTTGTGAAAGTTCGAAATACTTTGGGAGGAGATCTTGAATATTTCAAGGAGGAAAGAAGCTGCCGACGTCAGTGTCTAGCTGCTTGCCGGTGTTGTTCCTGGGCTGTAGGGATGTCAATGGCAAGATGGTCGTCAAGCGCGAAGTGCCCAAACGACCGAGAGGCACATGACCGAGTGCATTGAAAGAGGCTGCCTTCCGTTTCCTCCGTACGGCTTCGTTAAGAGGATTAAGCGGCTTTGCAGTTACGTCGACTGAAATCGCGCTAGATCGAGCGAAAGGTGAGGCGATGCGCATGCGCACACAGTTCTCACCCGGCATAACCTAACCTAACCGATTTGAGCGGACATCGAAAACAAAAGACACATTTTCAGCGAGAGTCTTTCGTGCCTTCAATCACCCATTCGAGACTGGCTCTGGTTCTTTTGCCTTGAACGGAAGAGAGAAGAAGTGTCGGGCAGTGGAAACAAGAGAACGAAGGATGGGAGAAGGATCTTCCAGAAAGAGCAGGGATAAGGCACCAAAGGAGAGCCGGCAGCCTGGGGAAAATCGCATGAGTTGAGCATCCCTGACCGAGGAGGTTGGCCGGATGGCCCAAGGCTAGGATCGAACTCAGGCTCGAAGTCCCGAGGTTGGCCCGACTTGGTTCAACTTGGCTCTCGAAAGCACAAAGCCAACACTGTCCTGTCCAACATGGCTAACACCGCTAACACGGCTAACACCGCTTTCTTAAACTATTTCCTCGACCATCTTGCCATTCCGATTCTCAGCTCTGCTTGGGACTTTCTACAGATTCACTTTTACGGCTCTCGGTTGTTTAATCGAACGTTTCTAAGAGTCAAAGGGAAACGGTATACGTACATGTACAGTATACGTATAGGACTGTAGGTACAAGTTCAGGGCGACAAAGTTTCCAGGGGAGAAGAAATTCTAGGGAGAGAATTGAGCGTGACTGTTCCCTCCCAATAGGGTGGTTAGTTTATTTCTTTCTACCGCAATTCCTCGCTTCCCTGCTTCTTCCATTCGATATGGACCGTTCGAGGATGATGCCAGAGGGTGGCAATGTTTACGGAGTAATTCGATGCGGAAGCTTAGGAAAACGACAAGGGCGAAACGGCGCTTGCTCGTTTGCTCGCAACTAATAAGGTTCGATCTGCCTCTGGGCTTCGGTTCGAGCGATCGGGAAAGCAAGATCAGCCGAAGGAGAAGAAGAAGCAACGGAAGGAGGATAGAGGACATATCTATGTACGAACGAAGAGGGAATCATATGGAGTAAGGAATGAATGGTAAAGGGAGGGTAAGACGCTCGGTGGAGTTACTAATTGAGGTCTCTCGTGATCGGAGGCTGTGTAATGGACTTTATAAGTCCCTCTTAGCTTCACAATGGCGCTGTGTCGGAAAACGCGGCTGCGAATCCCGAGTGATTTCGTATCGTAAACCTATATTACTTTCATTCTTTTCTCTCCTTCCCTCACTCTGCGACTCTCATTCCTTCGCGCGATCCTCCTACAAGTTATTGGAATAATTTTTAAGCTCGTGGGACATTGCAGTTCTCGCGTTGTCTTAACGGTCTTAGTGCTCATCCAGGTTAGTTAGATTCTCCCGCGAGACTCTGAATCGGCACACGGAGACTCGGGCGAGCCCGGCCACGGACTCGATTGAAATAGTTTTAGCAAATTTCATTCGAGATTAGATAGACGCTCGCTACAGAGGATAGACCGACAGATACAGACAGGGATAAAGGTGTGTGCGGAACTGCAGATGCAACAAATGCAGCAAGTAAGATAGAACGAGAGAGCCAGAGGTATCTGCGGCAGAGCTCACGGTATTACGGGCTGTATCCCCGTCGGGATGCAACTTTGTTCGCGGCTTCGAATGCATTTATTTGAATCTTGATACAAGAATTTATTTCCGCGCTCGCTCTTCGTACGTCTGCATTGTGTTTCTATTGCAGCGGCGCCGCGTGGCTACACTTTCTATGCGAGCTGCAAAAGCCATCCGACTATTCGGTCTATATCGTCTATCGAATGATGCAAATTATTCAGAATCCGACGTACCACTGCAAGATGCATCGCAAGGAAGCGGATAGATCGTATAAAGTGTATACATAGATGATCGGCCGTGATTGATATTATATTGAAACGGAATTAGATTTTACATGTGTCTGCAGACTATACCAGGCTGTCGACGAACTTTACTGAATTCCAGCCTACTTGTCCACGCGGTCCATCGCCATGGTCCAGTAGCGACTCGCGTAACGTGCCACGTAGCTTTTCTCATTTTTCTTTTAAGGGTAGGTTTAAGGTGTTACGCGTGTCGTATGAGCGAGGAAGCGATATTGTTTGGGCATTCCTTTTCGAGCGGCATAACTTCGTTTAGTTCCCCAATCAGCCGTGCCGAGCCTGATTTAATGCGTTATTTTATTAGAAATCTATAAAGCTATCGAGATTACGCGAGGAAAGGTTTATGGCCCTCCCCCCGCCTAACTGCCCCCACCTCGACCCCACCCCTTCCGCCGGTCCACACGTATTCATCCCACAACCACCCCCTTCGACCTGAAAACCGAGGAGCAACCCCCAATGCAGCCTCCGACATGGCACTGCCCCCTTCTTATCCCTCTTCAGCCCCTCTCCTATATATATACTCTTCGATCTACCGGCTAACACTCCTGCCGAAGTGGCTGTAAAAAAAAAACTCGAGCAGCATAATTTATGCACGAATCTTTATTAGGTCAATTCCAAACGAACGATCTTCAGCGATTCTCATGAAATCGATCGGAATACAAAAAATAATTCACTCGGGGCAGCCGTGACCATCATCTAGCACAACAGGAATTTCCTTTAGATTTAGAAACTTATAGAGATTGGGAAAGAGAAATACCGACGACGGCTACGGACGTCGCGACGCGCGTGGCTACTGGTAATGATTTCGATCACTGATTTTGAAAGTTAAATTTTTCGCGAAGCGCGATTGGGGTGGGAAAGAGTCAAAGGGTTGGCCATTGGGGAAGCGGCACGGCGATGGATTATGGACGAGGGGTCGAAGGGCAAAGGACGGCGATGAGGTACAGAGAGACAAGAGACGGGAGAACTGGCAACGTGCTCTCTCTTATTCCTTTGTCAGATAGCGAAATGCCGAGAGATGATAGAATTTTCCAAGCCTTCCCCGCGTCGTTTTCACGGTACGAATGGTGGGGCATTTTACGAATGGCCTGCGCGAGGATGCTCGCTTTTCTACCCTAAGAGAGATCGGCTTTTTTTAACCTTCGAGGGCGGGTTTTCTCGTATAATTGATTGAAGACTGTCACTCGAACGGTTGGGGTGGATTTCGCAAAAACCCTTAATCACTTGAACAATCGGATCATTTAATTATACCATTCGTATGGTAGATATACAGTCAGGGACCCTTGCCAATCTTCCTGAACAGTCATTTCTGAAAAATCCTCGGAAAAATCAGTACTTGCCTCTTTCCTTATTTTTTTTTCTTACTCGCATCTCCTCATTTCTTTTTTCCTTTACTCCTCCGCCCCTCTTCTCGTCCTTCCTAATGACGGACTCGTCGAGTCACTAACCAAAATATTACAAATTACACTCGTCAGGCGAGGGTGCACGAGTCGTGTCATTTGCAGGTATACCAATCCCCTGTAATTCGGCGACGCTTAACCCAGCAGTTTCGAAAAGCTCAAAGTCGCGACGCTCAGCGTCGCCACGCTGCTCGGAATGGCTAATACTCCTCTCCCTATGGATATTACTTTTTTATATCCATAAAAAGACATTTTCCGATGCCCAGATGACTCTCAGACATCAAGCTCAATATCGTGAGTTATGAATTTACCAATAAATTATCTTACCCACAAAGTTCCATCCCGAAAGACTATGTATCTATATATTCATAAGGCTTGGGTCTCGTTGAAGTAAAAAGAAAAATTTAAGAAAAAAAAGGGCCGAAACTTTGAGCGAGTTTCTCTACCCTTTTGTAGATTGATAGATCGTCACGCGGGCATGAATATTTTCGCCGATAGGACAAAGTTCGTTAACGAGCAGCCGCTCGAGACTAAAACGAGGCCTTTTCAAGCTCTCTCGGCACTTTCTTCGCGTTAACTTGACTGAGAGAAGAGCGAACGGTGCACGGTGGCCAGCTGATATCTCTTATCGCCGAAAAGATGAAAAAAGTTTAAGCGACGGAGCAGAGGTGGGAGAAAGAGGGACGAGGGGGATGACTCCTCGGATTCTCCTCAAAGAAAAGCGAACATCGCCGGCCCGAGAAGTGTCCTCTTTGAGATAAGGATCGGAGGAGCTGGAATCGAGACTAAAAGAAATTGCGTTTACTCCATTGGGGGTGATAAGCCGCTGATGCCAGTTCAAGATGACCACTGTGTGGATAACCCGAACTTATTGTTCGGCAGGTATTGATTTTAAAGAAACTTGGCCAGGTACGTCTCTCGCACCCTGTACAAATGGCCTCTATAAGGACGGTCACGTTCGGAAGTGGAATGGGCCAGCAGAGCGAGAAGGACAGAGAGTGAGAGAGAATCACTGAGAGATTCATCAAGGGAGAAAGAGAAATTTCTCGTTGACAAAGAGGGAAAGGCAGGAGCATTTGTTAATATTGCGATATTGATTATTTTTAATGAGGACGCCTGGGCGAAAGACTCGCCGAGTGAATAGTCAACATGCTCCGGCTCTCTCTCTCTCTCGCAGTCTTTCGCGCCTTCGAATCTCTATCTCGCTCTTCTCGTAGTATCGACTGACACCCCCCTCTAAAGTACTCTCTTTCATTATAATTACAGTGAGCAGTGACTGGAATTTCGCGGGGTCACCATGTACCATCATTTACGTTGTCATCGCAACCATGAGATAGAGAGAGAGAGAGAGGGAGAGAGAGAGAGAGAGAGAGAGAGAAGGGGGGGGGGAGGGTCCGTGCTTTATCTATCGTTTATTGGAGGTAGGATCGATGGAATTGTGACAATGTAAGAATAAAGGAAAAAGAAGAATGACAGACGACATATGGATGTATGATACGCGATACCAGTGGCTAAGTGACAAAGAGACGGCAGAAATTGTGAAGAAAGCTGAAGAAATTCTAGAAGCGACCGCCTCGTGTCAGAGTCGGAATAGGGAAATATTGTAAAAATATGAAAATATGGAAATATTAGAATGTGGGAGGTGAAAGAATGAGAGTGGGCGAGAGCCCGAGAGAATCCGAAGGGTTTCTAGCATTGAAAGCGGTGTGATTTACATGGCGGTGGAAGGTTTCGGTGGAGGGGGTGGTAGGGATTCAGAGGGATGTTCGGTCATCGAATAGCAGGGTGGGGGAGGGGGAGGGGAGGTTCTGTCCGCTTGAACGCAGTCTATTCACCTCACCCTCGCGATTGTTTTGCATTTTTAATATCCAAGATGGTGAATGCGACGGGCCCGTGGGCAGGGGCGATCGGGAGGGGGGAGGGGGTGAGAATGTTAGCAAAAGGTCGTTGCATTTTAATCCCCCACTCCTCCTATATTCGTTGCATCTATGTACATAGTATAATAATCTATCCAAAGTCGCCATCGAAGGAGCCCTGATTTCCATTAAAGGCTGATCAAAGAATTTAATATGAATTTTATATACGAGAAAAGACTCGGCTGCCTCTTCCTTCCCTGTTTCTCAAGTAATCAGGAAGCTCGTCGCGGGACCTTTAATCGAACGAAAATGTAATTGAACTAAGAAAAGTTGCAATGGATGAAAACTCTGTCGTTTCAGGGGAGAGCACGTTTCCAGCGATACAAACCTCCCCCCCCCCCTCTCCCGCCCTTCCCTAGATGGTCCTGTAGGACGTAACGTGGCAGGAGAATGACAGAGGGAGACGGGAAAGTAAATAAAAAGAAAAAAAAATGGAAGACAGCAAAGACAAGGGCGGAATCGCCCGGAGGGTGGTTTTAATTTGGAACATACGCCAGGGTCGATTCGACGACGGTACAAGGGGCGGAAGGCGTGCTCGGGACAGAAGCGTTAAAATAATAAAATGCCAGAAAGAACAGAGGTTCCGTCAGTACCCGCGAAAGTTGTTCCAACTTTTCCATGAAGTCGGCTTCCCATCCTCATCTTTAGCCTCATCCTCCCGCACTGTCTATTCTCCAAGAACTTCACCAAGGGTTGCCTACCTACCCACTATCACCGTCAGCATCTAGAGGTACGGCAGTGCTACCCATTTTCTATCCTTTTCTCTTTCTCTCTCTCTCTCTCTCTCCCTCTCACTATATTTTATTTCCCTTTACTTCCTTATCGTTCCAATATCCACCCCCTTGAAGTACGTATTGGTAGACGCATATATGAGTTTGCGCGTGTATGTGTGTGACTTTTAAAACACTTGGCGTACAAGTTGACTTTTATTTCAGCAAACGTATCAACAGGTATCGACTGACTCTCTTTTCTCTACACCCACTATGCTATATCCAGAACCTACGAGAGCCCCTCCAGCCCTCTGCGAGTCGACTACTGCCACTCCACCCTTTGCTAGTTACTCTTGCATGACTCTCTTCATAACACTCGTCCCTTGTCTTGTTCCTTCCTCAAATTCTTTTTATAAATTAACGACGCCGACTCATTTGCTTCCGGGTCGTTCTTTGCGTCTTTTGGCATCGAGCAACGTTTTACGTCGGATGGATATTTTATTTTAGCTCGTTTGAACGGTATTTCGTGAACGCGCGGTAACTCGTGCTAATGCACGGTACTGTAAATTTTTGTGAAACATACCAGGAGAGGGAGGATACGTGGGATCGATCGGCAGTTGCCCCATTGGCGCCGTAGTATTCGGAGGACCTTTAAATGTGGCAGGAAGGGAGAGATTCTCTTATCCATTGGACGAAGTTGCGAGCTTGAGTTTTCGAAAGCTGGAGTGCTAGGCGGTTGAGAGCTGTGCTTTCAATGCTTTAATCGGAGTATTCCGTAAAGTGCGGTTAGCTGGGGAATCAGAGAAAAGAAGATACCTCGCTAGTCAGTGTCTGACTGGTTTGGGGTCTTCTTTTCTCAGAGGAGAGACTCAGAGGAGAGCTGCTGGAGGAAGATGAAGGGGATGGATGAAGGCAGAGTGGTGGAAGGAGGTAGGAGATGTAAGGAAGGTAAATGGAGGAAAAGAGGTAAACGAGGCAGGGAGAAGTATCGCCGGAACCTATCGGAAGAGCAAATGCTGTGGTCGAGGGTAATTTTACACTTTGGACTCAGATAAGAGCATTTTGCATGGGGACTAGGATTGTCTTGCAGGCGAAGGAGAGGAAGAAGAGTAGGATATAAAAGGCAATGATAAAAATAAAGGTGAAACGTAAAAGGGGAGCTGCTGCGCTGCCGAAGCTCGTTTAGGGGATGTTCGATTGAATCAATGCCGGGAGTAGAGAGAGAGAGAGACATATACGTATTTGGAGGGAGGGGATGGCGTTATTTGGAAAAGTAGGCCTAAAGGCGTCTCTCGCAGGGACGTATTTAAATCTGGGGTCGATATCCAGATAGGATGAGGATGAGGATGGCTTCGGTTGGCGTTGTAGCTGGGTGGCAGTCAGGGGGAATCCTGGGGGTAATCCCCAGGATTATTCTCTCTGATCCCAGCCCAAATATGTGTTCAACCGAGTCTCCCTTGCTCCTCCGATACCCTCCAGCCAAGCCCAGGACATACTGCGTCCTCGGGCACCACCACGGGATCCAGCCAGCAGCAGCCATCCCGCTCCTCCTTTAGCAAATGTACGCTCGCGCGTCTTATCGGCTTTGCGCAATATGCGTAAATCACATTATCCATAGAGGATAGTGAATTCCCATGGGAAAAGGGCAAAACACATTCCTGGAAACGAGTGACCGTTCCGTCTCCTGGTCCATGGACGATAACTGTGAGTGGACCGAGAAGCAAGATTGCTGCCAGAAGTAACGGCCGTGGGAAAGTCAAGAGGACCGGGGAAATCAAGAGAGTCGGGCAGAATCAGGAGCAACGCCATCTCCAGGGCGCAGTTAGCCGGCAGCCTAGTTAGTCGAGCTGTCGTCCAACGAAGGAGAAGTTCCACCATTATTTCGCGTTTGAATGTGCGATAAGAGAAATCGCGGCTGTTTCGGACAGACATTGTTTGGCCGCGGACAGGCCACACACAGCTGTAGTACCTATGGCGGCGTACGACACCTCCCAGCCTTACACTAGACTCCAGAATTCCTCTACCGCTATTCCGCTATATCGCTTGCTTCCCTGCATATCTATAGACTATAGCACCGCGTGTTCTCAGCATTCGCTTGCACTGCTGCCCAGTTAGCTAGCTTGTTTCTCGCTTTCCACCTTGACACTTCTCCCTCTCTCTCTCTCTCTCACATCATCACTCTGCCTCTTTTCATCCTTCTCCTGTACTTCTCACGGGCCGAACTCGGCCAGATCGCATGTGTCGCGGACACAGCCTCACAGCTTCACACACGACGGCGCGAAGCGTGTGGCTTGAACAACGATATATTATAGTTTAAAACTTCATCACGAGCGTTGGACCGGGAGGCTGCGATTGCTCGAGCCTCTCTTGCTCTCCGCAACGTTCTCTCTCCTCTTCTCATCCATCTGAACTACAATTTCTCTCTCTCTCTCTCTCTCTCTCTCTCTCTCTCTCTCTCTCAGCATCACACTGTACTTCTCCTTCCATTCCCTCATACAAACACACATACGTGCCTGCATTCTTTTTCTCTCTTTCATCCCGAGTTCCATTCCTGCTGCAATCCTTTCGCACTTTTACACTTTCTCGTGTTCACGAAGCATCGATCCTACCGGATGGAATTGCGAGTCTGCACCAGGCTGGATAACAATACTTCGTGCTTTTTCTATTCCTGAACATCCCTGGTCACCCCGAACGAGCACCATCTTCGAATTTCACTTTACACGCATCATGCCTTACAAATTAAATCTTACGCGTGCAAAATAATCTCTCATTATCACGTAACGATAATCAAGATTTACAAATTAGAAGATAATGCTTATCGAGATGCGCAGTCACATATTTTTCATAACTCTAATCCCAAATATCACTTTTCAATTCGTAACTGAATATCTTGGGAGAAGTTTCACTTCCACTTGCACTTTCTGCTCGCAGCTACCAAGGAGCGTCACTATCGGGAAATTTAATCCACTTATCCGCGTATCTTGGCGGAAGTGCTTAGCAGTGCATTTGCTCTGTGTCTATTACTCAAACGGCTGCTCACAGGACATCAGGACACTATTGGTACATTATCAGTGGACATTAACAGTCGCGCCGGCGCAGGCGCAACGCTGCTACTGCTATCGCATTGGACCCTCGGATAATTACCAGAATGAAATATCGTCCCGCCATGGGATACGGTAGCCTGGGAAAGCCAATAGTGTATTCGCGTATCCTTTTCGGAAAGCCAAATGTGCTTTCGGTACGGGGCTCGATTACCGAAATCCCGAGAAGGGGTGGTAAGTTAGTTGAGCTCCATGGGGAATAAGGATTGGAATACGCACGAGACACAAGAAAAAAAAGCAGGGTTCAATTTTATCTGAATTCCGAAAGATGGAGGATCTTGCGAGCCTTTTCTCGGTCGTAGACATCTATAGCATTATCTGACTGGGGATTCTGTGGTATACGTATTTCGTCTCCCGAGGGTTAATCTACTCGGTACCCACCTCACTGGCATCAACGGCATCAACGCCAATGCCACCCACATTGCGTACAGGTTCGTCAAGTTTCTCCCCAGCCAGAGGGGAGTCGATAACTCCAGGATGCTGAACTCTAACGAGAAGCTACATCCGACAGGGAAAGGCAATCGACTGGCACTTGGCGTTACTACAGTATGTACAGTGTGTCCATTTAATTCTGTACGGTATACTATCACAGAATATTTTTCATACACCCGTAGCTATTTGCCGTGTCAGCGGAAATGAAAAGAATTTTTGGAAATTCCTAAAAGCAACAACCCTTTCGCAGGATGCAACTTTAAGAACACGGATTCGAACTTCTCATTGGGATGGCTATTGCGTAAGATTCTGAAATTGAGTAAAAAGAAAGACAGAAGTTTGAAAAATACAGGAAGGCCGATACCGTGCGGGGGGTCAGGGCGTTTTCGGTGTATAATGAGAAAACGCTCGGGGAAAGTTTTGAGAATTTTTCGCAAGGCCAAGCAATTTACGAGGTTCCTTGGCGCGATTTACGCTCCGCTGGGTGGCCGCTTAAATAATAGATTTTTAATCCGCGCCCCGCCGAAAGATGACTCGCTTCCGAGTAGATAATTCACCCCCATCTATACCCCCTTGGCACCCTCTGCTCTTCCTTCCTCGCGAGGACAAAATGAAAGGAGTTTTTTTTTTGGAAGAAGTAGGTACCAGCGGTGGTTAAGATCGCTGCCGTACTTGGCTCTCTTTCCTTTTTTTCCCTCCCTTCGTTCGTTACCCTCTTCGTGCTTTACTCTTCGCCGTCCTGACGGCCACGTAGGGGTAGCATCCCTTGACGCCGGCGAAACCTTTACGGCGCCTTTAACCAGCACGTGCCCTTCGGTCACGGAGGGGCGCGAGGGCTGCAGAATCGTATTATAAGTAGAAGCGATGGGGATTAGACTGCGGCTAAACCAGGAGAAGTCGAAACTTAAGTCCAATTTAAGTCTACCTTAAGTCTGGCTTGTGCCGGGGTTCGTCCTTGTATATGCTTATAACTTTCTACCTTCCACGCTCACATACTTATGCTTTCTATCATCATCCGCAGCATCCCTCTCATTCGGCCAGAACCACCCCCATTCGCAACCTCGATACAACCCCCTCCCACACAGCCTTTTGCAATATGTTATCGTCATAGCGTTCGTCATACCTCTAAGGCAATCTCCCAGGTAACATTTTCGAAAGTTCGAGGAAATTCGTTGATCGACCATCTCGTGTCAGTTAATTTTCTTCCCTCTTCAGCTTCTCCCCCTAGCTCCACTCCTCTCTGGTATACCCATCTTTGCTCTCGTTCAATTTGACTTGGAGTCAAGTTGCGTGCGTCACGCACAGACATTTACATGTAAATCAATAAGGAGAGTGTAGCCTCCATGTAGGTAATGGCTAATATTCATTTAAAACTAGCGAACGAGTTAAAAAGTTTACCAGTGCAAAAACTGACAATCAGCCCGGAATGGCAATGGGTGCGCGCGACAACGACGAGCACTGTGAAAACACTTGGATGGTGAAAGAAAGTTATACGCAATGTGGTAAGATAGGATTAAAGATAAAGAATGTAGAGTGAATAGTTTATTCGAGCTCGTAGGACGTCTAAGCAGGTTCGCCAACCAGGAAAAGGAGCAAAATTGGTAGAAGCAGCGGAGTAAGTAGAAAGAGGAGGAAGAGCAGAAGCAGGAGGGACGATAGTAGCCCGAGGGTTGTAACAACATTTTAAGTTTCTCCAAAGAGGACGCGTTTTTTTTTTGTTGGAAACGAAGGTAGAGGATGGTCGGGAGGGAGGGAGAGAGGGAGAGAGGGAGAGAGTGTTAGGGGTAGTTTTATTCCTGGCAGGTTTATATTCAGAAGGGCCGCTGGTAGCTATTCCTAAATCACTGAATCCTGCCGCCGCCTTTCTCTCTACCTGCCTTCCTGCTTTCTTGCCCTTTCACTCCTCTCTGCGTCTCACTTCCGGTCTCTTCCATACTTTACGTCAGCCGGCGGCAAAAGAAATTCTGGCAAATTCTGTGCGTCTTGGGAGATATAACACCCCCTTGCCCACCGACGCTGCTTCGCAGACCGATTTGCGGTCCAGGGAATTCGAGGGTTGAACCTTCCATGTGTAGTTAAGGGTGGCTGCTGATAGGGACGGGGAAAAAAGAAAAATGGCAAGAAGAAAGTCTTGGAGAGGGTGAGTAGAAAGAATCCCGAGATGAAGTGGGTATGGGTATGCGAAATGGGAGACTTATTAAAAATCAATGTTGATTGCTCCAGAGGAGCAGAGGGACGGTCGTGGGACGTACGAGGGTGACTTTTCGATGGTAGATGAGAGTTAAGAACCAAAGAGAGTGAAGAAAGCAAAGAGAGGAGCGTAAGTGGCTGCCTAATGGCGGCCTAATTTTCGGAATAAATTATATAAGCTGGTTGTTGAGACTTTGTGGTTTTCGACCAATGAGTGAGAGGGGGAAGGGGGTCGATGAAGGTTGAGAGGAAGGAAGAAGATAAATTTGACCTTCTAAAGTCGTTCGGGTGATCACCCTCAAAAGGGCCCACATTCCTCACTCTCCCTCCCCCTTTCCTTTCACCCTCTCGTTCAAAGTCGCCAGACCCTTTTCCACTGGAAGGTTCACGAGTCAACAACTGTGTCCATTCCTGGGACCCAGGGGTTTCGCTCCCTAACAAATTTCTACAACCCCCTTACTTTCCTAGACTAATTACCCCTAGGAGTTTTTCTCTAAAGTGAAAATCGCCACCAACTACAAATTTTCGTTCATCGGAATGTTCGTTCTCTGCTTCCGGAATTTTTCGAATTTTTAAAAATATTCTCGCCGGTCGGTGCTTTAAAAAAAAAAGTAGTCTAACAAGAAAAAAGGAGCATCGGAGGACGCGGATTTCTGGCCAGAAGTCTGAAGGTAGATCTCAGCCGAGAGGTATGTTTTCCCAGAGACTGCCAAGGCTGTTGCCGAGGTGCCACGTCCCTCTTAACGGCCGCCGCCAAGAATTATTACACGATTTGGGGTAGAGATAGCAAAGGAGCGAGAGAGAAAGAGTGAAAGAAGGAAGAGAAGATAGACAAAGTACACTGGATTAAAAAAAAATGAGAGCAGACATGGATGCTGTATTGAAAACTCGCTCGGGCGAATCCACGTGTATCGGTTTGTTGAGCGCCACTGGCAAAACCGCAGATCGTTCGGTTTTCCGGAGCGTTTGAGTGTTTTCGTGTGTTCGGTCGGAGCTTTCGCTAGTTCCAATGTGTTCCTGACTGTTCTGCCGACACACACGTGTATTGGTTTCATTACAGATCGTTTCGGTTATACACGTATATTTATATACACTAGGAGGACACGCGTGCATTTATGTACGTGGACGCGCACACCCTGTTACTCTCTCTCTCTCTCTCTCTCTCTCTCTCTCTTCCCCCTTCACCCCACTGTCTATGTATGCCTATACGCCTCGATTGTCTGCTGTTTCATCGGCCTAGAGAGAGCGAGAGAGAGAGAGAGAGAGAAATACAGAGAAAGCGAAAACGAGGAACGCGACGGAGGGTGAAAATAGAGAAGCGGAGGCCACT
>JAYRCB010000499.1:63568-78325 GCA_036026315.1 Trachelus stipa
GAGAGAGAGAGAGAAATACAGAGAAAGCGAAAACGAGGAACGCGACGGAGGGTGAAAATAGAGAAGCGGAGGCCACTGTGAAATACACGGCTCAATACTTCGGTGTTGCACGCTTTGTCGCGGTCAACCCCAAACTCACCCGCAACTCTAATTGTTACACGAGGCCTCGGACGCCTCTGGCAAATATGTCACATCGATATTCCTGCAAAAACACTGATCCCTTTTTTATACAGGATTCACGTACATCAAGTCGTTACGCAGGGGTTCCGAATAAAGAAGACGAGTGGATACGAGAAATAAAAGTGAATAAAGCCAAGAGAGTGGATGGAATGTGATGAAAGGTACAAAGTGGATAGGAGTGGCAATGTGGCAGGGAAGGCATCACTGGCCCAGGACTTTTCGAATCATATTTCTACGAAGTAGCTTGCGCGCCTCGATGGTATCTTTATTTAGATCACGGTCTGCTCCCCCCTCGAAGGAGACTCCGGAGAGGGTGGCCCTTTAATGTTGAGTTTTAAGGGTTGCGATCGAGTTAACATGGAAAGGAAGACGGGGCTGGTTCCATTAGACCCACCCTTGTTTGCAACGGCAGTGAAAGTGGCGAGGGAAGGAGTGAAAGATGGGACGATGGCTGCTATGACTTCTGGGGCAGCGATTGAGGTTGCCGAGGCTCCTGAGGCTGGGTATAGGCTTGGCCGTAGCAGGAGGCTCTCTTCTTACTCCCGTCTTATCACGGCCACTGTCTTAATTGTCATAATATTATTCTAACCATTCCCAAGAAAAGCGTTTCAACTTCGTCGTGCTCAAACCGGGACGGTGGTTTCATTTTTTTATCGGGCCACCAGACCAGCTCGTAGCGAAGCTCTACGTCCAATCGGCATTAAAATTGTCTTTCTAAGGAAGGTCGGTGGAAGGAGAAAGGAGAAAGAAGAGAAAGAGAAAGAGAGAGGGGGGGGGGCATATAACAGGGAGAAAAATGGAGAACTGTACCGCTGCTGGTGATGCTGATGGTGGCAATGGTGGTGGTGATGGTAATGGTGATATCAGCGTCGGTTATGACGACGCTGAGCGTAGGAAAATGGCCAGGAGGGAAAGAGACCTGCGTACATAACAGAGCTTGAGATCAGATTGAAAAATTTATACGCGTCATAAACAGCCGAGCATGGAATGTCGAGCAGACTTCGTCCTCCTTGACATTTTTTAATTGAACCAAAGTGCACAGTTCAAAAGTGATGCTACACTTCAATCTGCATTGGCCATTTTTCCCATTTCTTTTTCTTTCGTGCATCCCTCCCACCCCTCTTCTTTCTCTCTGAATTCACCTCTCCCTTTTTGAGTCGGATCTGCCTACTTCTTCTCCGGCATCCACCCCAGCAGTTTCCATCGATTTATGAAAACCTGATACTTCAAAGTTTTCCTGCTACCGGAGTTTAATCTCATTTCGCTAATTACGGGAAAGTGTCGACAATACAAACATCCCTCTTATATACGGGTATTATGTTCGCGTACCACTATATTTACAGTAATCTACATAACAAGGCAGAACTGGGGATTTTCTCTTGCAAATGGAGGAAGTGAGGCTGAGAGAGAGAGAGAGAAAGAGAGAGCGCACTTCACTACTCCGGTTATTTATATTTTATATTTATAGCGAATATATGAATATAGTGCATACATGTACATTTTTTTAGTATGTAGATATATAGGCACCTCTGGTATACTTGGACGGCGTGGCAAGTGAAGCGTGCCGGGTAACGAATATGAAAATAATATTCTAAAATATAACCTGAGGGAGAGTATGCAGAAGCGCGAGGCCAAAGGATACACCGAGCAATAAATACACACCGATTAGATCAGCAAGTCAGCATTTTCGCTCCCCAATAATTCGCGTGAAATATCGACTACCCTTCTACCGCCCCCACTCACTCTCTCTCTCTCTCTCTCTCTCTCTCTCTCATACTTCTTCTATCGCTCTACTAGCGACCAGCAACCCTCCCTCCTCCGGCCAATAGCGCGTTAATGAAGCCAAATAATAACCTGATTTTTATGAGGTTTACGTGAACACTTAGGGTGCTGTATTATAAACTGCCAAGGTACTTCATTCCGAATGAAACGCACTGTAGAAGTAGCCACTCCAAAATAGACTGAACAAACATACCATATATATATATCGTATCAAGTGGAGTAAAGGTTATCCACCAAAATACTATTACAAATTAATACCATTAAATTGCAAGCGGGAGGAACCTTCTTCTTTCTAGCGTAGAAGAAGGCCTGTCCATCGAATCGCAGGAAAATGTTAATCGCGCCTGTATCCAAGAAGAAGATTAAAACATTTTTCTAAAACTGGTTGTAATTTGAAAATGTAATCTGTATCTCTATACGACGTAGCCATTAGCGTAGATTCACGACGAGTGTTCCTTCCAATGGTTTAGGTACTAGGCATTCGTCGTATAACTGGATGAAGATGTCACGGGCAGGTCATCCCCTTATAATTGCGCATTAAATTAAATGTTTTTTTGAAAAGGGTGTCTCGCCACTGACATAGCTACACAAGTTTTATTTACATGAAATTATTTTTAATGAGAGACAGTCGCTCGCTCGCTCGCTCGCTCAGTTTACCTCGGTCCTGTCACATCGCTCCGCGACCTCGGCTCAACCGGTTGAACCGTCATTTCATACATCAGCATCTTCAAAAGTCTCGTCACCCCCCTATTACGTCATGTATAAATATAACTCGAGTGGAACTTCGCTTACTAATAAACCTGCGACTCGTCATCTCAGCCGGATGTGTCGTCGCTGTATCCACCTCATGATTACAACCCTTAATCAACCGTCATCCAGAATGCCAGAGAGTTTGTATGAGTTTGTGATATATTTTATCTCAGACTGTAATTAGCGACGCTTTACTAATCATCATCTTTGTTCGGAGTTTGCTGGCTCTCGTGACTCCTTGACCCAGAGGGCTGAAATATATAGCGCGTATCGCAATTCGCAATTTACCAATGGATCTCATGCTCCCCTTTCACCTCCATCTCCTTCACCGCCAGATCTCGATGGCAGATAGGTAAACACAACGCGTGCTTCTCCCAATACCAATTCTGGATGCCTCCCTCTGATCCGTTAATTACCAATGGATATCTCTGATTACGCATACCCGGATCCGTAGGCCGACTCACCGTTCCGGGAACCCATTATCTTTGCCAAATGTCAGGTTGAGCTCGAGCGTTAGGGTAACAACTGAGGGACATAGTTAAACGGGGCTGGGATATGGTTATACGTATAATGAGTAGAGACGTACCGTACATGCATATGTAGTTAAGAGATAAAAGAGTGCAGTGTTTCTTTTTTATTCACGTGAAAGATCAGGCTGACTCCGTGACGTCATGGCGACAGGGAAAGAAACAAACGAGATTCTAACGACAAAAGTTGCAAAAGAGACATGCCCGTCTTCTCGAGAGGAAAACGGTGGGTTTAAGAGGGTTACTCGGAGAGAGAGTAGAGTCGGAGAGTGGTTTAGGATGAGAGAGAGAGAGAGAGAGAGAGAGAGAGAGAGTAAAGATGCTACCAGATACAACGTGGACTATTCTCGTAGGACTTGAACATTTTTGAGGTCAATATCTTTCAAGATGTTCAAAAAAGCTGCTGGTTATTCAAGAAGCAGACGTGGCCAGTCGATGAATAAATTTCGAAGCACACCCGTATCGAGAAGGCACGCGGGAAATGAGAGACACGAAAAGAGTCAAATAGGAAGAGAACGAGGAAAGTACGTAGCTGGGGGGGGGGGGGGGTAGTAAAAATTCCAAAGCCAGGGTTCCGATTTCTGGGAAACCCGCTGGAGGTCGCCCATCCATATTCATTGTGGTCGACGGTATGCAAATAGCAATATAGGCAGCGGCAGAGGTGGCGAGCGCCGGTGGTTCGTGAGATTTTTCGAAATACGGGAACTAATATCGCGAGTCTCTCCTTGGGGGGTGGGGGGGTGTGAATCTTATTTCTGGTTTTCGGCTCTCCTCGGCTCTCCTCGGCTCTCCTCGTCACGGCTCGATTTTCTTCTTCGTCCCTTAGCATCCCTGACTCGACTTTCCAGTCGAGCGTTTCTCCTCTAGACCCTAGACATCCCTGTTCCCATAGTCCTCTTCTCCCCTCCCCCCCATGTTATATACCACAGACTCAGAACCTCCCCCTTGTAGCATCCCTCTTCCACCATTGACTTATATATACCATTCTGCACCCTATCCAAGCACCGTTATGTGCTTCATATATACACACACACACACACTCACATATATATCTATACTAAACTGGTTTTATATAACCCAGTGCTATGTATACGGCCAGTTTACGGTACACCGCCTCTCATAGGGCACAGGCCGGGAAAGAGAGCTTTCTTTATTAAAGCTCCGCGGAGTGACCAAAATATGAGCTTACGCCCATCCACGTTTCCTTCCCCTATAGCTGCTAGATACGGAAAAAGCTTCTCTCTTTTACGTCTGGCTCAACCCTTTCAACCCTTTGCCTCTACCTCCTTTCGAGCTCCACGGAGCCATAGTTGCGTAAGATCTATACCACCAGCCCATAGCACGCCCTTGTTTCGCTGTCCAATCATTCTTAAACTTACTACCCCTCTGCTGGTGCTTTCCCTCTCTTTCGCGCCCCTTCGAACCACCCGTGCAGATCTCCCTAGCAACCCGCTATGAGATGCTGTATCGTCATCGATGACCCTCGATTATTTGAAGGGGCTGGATAAGAGGGCCATGGTTCTAGGATCGTTAAGATAAAAATAGGTGTTAATCTTATAATCGTTGCGATGGAAGTTTCCGATAGAAATGGCAAAGTTAATGGGGGAACGGTTAAGATGGGTGATAACTTGATAAGGCTGGGTTATATAGCTATGTATCAGGTGAGACTGCGTCGCCAAGAAGTTATTGTTAATAGGTCCTGGGATTTTTTATCAGACTGACGTGGGATAATGGATGTAGAGTAGGGGTGGTTCCAGGGCAGGTGGCACAAGTGGTTTCGGAGGTTCGTATTTTGTAGCTGGCGCGCGCAGTATACACGGGGCTCGTATGTAATCGTCGGTTTCCCGCTGAACAATAGCAAATTAAAATAACAATGCCTCGCGGCTGCCTCCAACAGCCTCGAATTTCACACTTGAAACCGAGCGTGGAAAAAATCCTCGAGCCGAAGCACCGAGTTTCGAGCACGACTCTTCTTCGGCCGTTTCATTCTCGCATCGAGCCTCTTTCACTATTTTCTACTCTATTCACTTTTATTGTTTTACCCTGAAATCTCGCCCGTTTCCGATAGACACGCCATTCTTTCCCGGGATAATCGCGTTAGATCCCTCTAAATCAGTGAGCGAGTAGACCGGCCAGGCTAGAGTCGAGAGAATAAAAGGGAAACTGGCGGCTGCAGGCTAGAGAGTAGAAGAGCGTTAGAAGAGAGATCCCATAACAGGGAAGGTCGCGAGAAGAAGTTGGCTATGAGAATCATGGAAAGAGGCAGGAGGGAGCAATGCGGAAGAAAAGCAGGACGTAAAGGGTGGCGGGGAAAAAAAATTCCCCTGCTATTTTCAGACGGTTTAAGCTTCCACTGGAGGGCACTGAGGAGGGACTGGAAGACTGGGAGACTGGGAGGACTGAAGCGGTGAAAGACTGAGCGAGTGTAGGCTGATGCGATGTCGATGCAAAGAGGGCGTGCGAGGATTTCAGAGACGGAGGGGAGGTCGGGAGAGGGATGGGTGGGTCACTCCTTAATATCCTGAATTCTTCCCCTCGATTTCCGTAACTTTGACTGTGCGCTCGGTTCAGACTTTTTCAAATGAGACGCCGACGCCGGCGCTAATCGCGCTGCTCTCTGGACTCCTCGGCATTCGGGCAAAGAGCCGCAACGACTGGGACTCCGGTATTTTAAAATCCCTCGGCATTTTGAATATTCGTACCAATCCTCCGGGCGAACTCCAATCCACCCTCGGCCGACCGACGAACCGACACGAATCGCGGTTATATTCAAAGGGCTCTTCCTTCCTCCTCTCAACCTTCTGCTCTTCCTGTTTCTATATCCCGTCCTATCCCTAGTCCAGTCTCTGTGTCTCTACCTATTCCCTTCGCACCCCCTCGCTCCGCGCGTCCCTCCTCAATTCACCGGACACAACCTCTCTCTTTCTACCCTTCTCCTCAGAGAGAGAGAGAGCGACCTGTTCCGGCCAGACTCCTGTGCACACTCCTATATATATAGTTTGTTTACGGTATTACTGGCGAAACGAAAGGCACTTTAATAGAAAGGTAGCAGCCGATCCCGCGCACCGTTGCTATTGCTGTTGCTGGAGTTCCACTGTGCATCGCTTTACGTGTTGCGTCCGATCGTGAATACCACTGAGCTTTTTATCCAGCCGGATGGGAATCCACGTTTCACTTCGAGCTTCACTCGAGTTTCCCTTGAGCTCTCAAACTCTGAAACTCATCCTGCTGCGTTTACGTTTGAGCACATCCCTCCGTACCACCCCTTCGTCTACAGGATGATTCCCCAAACGCACCCGATGCTCAAAACGAACCCTTCGTCTTCCTCTGTACATACGGGGATGGACACGCTAGACCGCTGGTCAAGTCCACTGGGATTTAGAAAACAGTGATCTTGGCTCCAAAGGGTCACCCGAAGGCTAACGGAATTCTAAGCTGCTCTCTTTTCGAAGATCCCCACCTTTTTTTCACTGATTACAGGAGGCACTACAAGTTTTTTAAAAAATATCCCCGTGAAGGTACCAGTCAGCCGAGTTAAAGTTTCTTTCGAAGGCAATGGACCCGTGAAGATTTGATGCTCGCTTGCAAAAAGTCGACGGCTCCAGCCTGGAAGATGAAGGTTCGGACGTAGAGACCGAGGGAGGCTGAAGAGAGATGATGAGTAGGGGGAAGGGGGGGGAGGTTAGACGGAGAGAGCACATATCATTGTGCTGTTGAGAGGCTTGAATATTTTACTCGGACAGCAAGAGTCTGGGGGCCCAGAACCAGCACTTTCCCACTCCTGGCGCAGTTCTTTCCTCCACTCAGGCTGTGGAGTAGGCTTCTACCACTGTTACTGCTGTTACTGCTAATACTGCTGATACTGGTGCTGGTGCTTTTGGTACTAATACTGATACACTGACTGGCTGGTTTGACATACTGACTGGTAGACTCTCGAGCTAGCGGCCGGGTGGCCGGTCGACCAGCCAGCCAGTCGGGTCTCTGCTAACGTACACTGTGACAAGGGGTCGAAGGGGAGGTAGAGGGCTGGAGGGTTAGGGGGGCAGAGGAGATCGCGAGGAGAGGAGGAAGAGAGCGGCTGGAAAGCCTCGAAGAAGGGTTTGCGTTACAAGCACTCACTCCTATTACCTAATGAGGAAAATACCCCCGGACCTTTGAATACCATTTCTAATTTTGGGGTAGCGAGCCACCCCCCCTCCCGCCCTTCCTTTTTCCCTGGCTCAGCCTTCGTTAAAGCGCACATTTCTCCGATTTCTTAACTTGCCACAACTGCCTCCCTGCACGTTCAGCTTACGAGGGGCCTGGGGAGGAAGGCGAAGCCACGTGGACGCCTCGGGTTCTCAATAACATTCCGCCACCGTCCTCCTCTCAAGGAACCAGTTCTTTTCGTTCTACTCTTCCTATCGTAGTCTAACTCTCTTGCCCCTCTCCACTTCCATTCTCGGCTCACGTATATTTCTGAATGTTTCAGGCATTCGCTCTGATCTACGTGAGAGGCCAAATCCTGACTCTGACCGAACGAAAGAAATTCCTTTGCTAAAATTTATGCCAGTGCCGTTTCCATCAAGCATCAAAGACAAACGCGCCAAAGTTTTAAAGATCTTCTCGAGGAAGCTGTAAGGATGCTGGGTGCGAGATGATGGTGTAAACAGCGTGAGGAGATGAAGGCATATGACGCGAGGAAGGATGAAAAGTGATAAGAGTGAGAATAACAAGGGGAAAGGTGGCATTGGGGAGCACAAGGGATGAAGAGGACGTTAAGAACGTGGGGCGTGATACTGATTTCTCAGGGTGTGATTTCCGGCAAACGAGATATCAAACTTCAAAGGGGCCGTACGTGGTATGTTTTTGGATGTTCCTGGAATCTTGGCTCTGATCCCTTCCGCCCTTATACCCTGAGAGCAATCTCTATGACTACGAGTGTCGCAACCCCAACCCTTCGAGGATCCCGGAGAAGAGGGCTTCGCGTTATTTCGGTAAAGCGAAGTTGAGAGAATCTTGGGTCAGGTTGAAAGGGAATGCATGATGTGTCTCTTCTGGGGCGTCGCTCGATATTTCAGACCCGAAGCATAATTCTATAGCTGGACTCGCGCGGGACTTTCTGCGAGCGGCGTATAGCCTCATTGAAATTTCATACCCGTTGACCCGTCTCCTATCTAGCGCACCCCACTCGTCCTCCCCGCCCCCCCCCCCCCCTTCGTCCACCACCGCCCCGAGATCACCTCAGTCACCTCCGACTTCTCCTTCCTTGCTGACTCGCTATCGCTATAGCTTTTCCCTAGTTTCACTGAAAACTTCACCAGTTTATGTTACTGAACATTATTCTGGGATGTGACACCCTCCCCGGGGCATTCTGCAGGAATGTCCGGGTTTAACAGCCAATCGATCAATTGCAGACGGAAGGTATGATATTCCATGAAATTACCTTGGAGAGGTATTGGATCGAAGTATAATTTAGGAAGATAAAGAACCAAAGGATGGGAATCTTTGAAATTGTCAAAAACACGCGGAGCTATTAGTTTACGAGAGTTTATGGGATTCCAGAAAGATGGCTGTAATAATACAAGGTTCCTCTTGTATAATAACTGGCGACTCGTTAAAAATTTTCGAAATTTATTCTATACCTATATTTAAATTCCTCAAAAGGATCCTAAAATACGCACTGCCGTTAAGTAGATTTATGTATCTCGAATCTTCTGGGAACCGTGCCTACTTAAATTTCAACAAAGAAGACCCGAAAGAGAGGTAAGTAAAACTTCGTCATAGGTCATGGGGGACGGAGGGGGGCGGAGGGGGGCGGAGGCAGAAACCGATAATAAAGGCGCGTACGAGCGAGCACGACGGCGCTGCATTAAGGCCGGTCATAACTATGTCACAGCTCCGTTGGACCGAATTCTCTTGGGCTATTTGCTGTGGGGAACATCGGCGGAGGTTCTTGGAGGCAGAGCACGGAAAGGGGAGTGAAAGGGGACTAAGTTTACGGGGTCAGTTTGCCGAGAGGTGGTCGGAAGGCGGACTGGGGGGCGGGGGGGGGGTTGGCCTGGGCTAAAAGGGAGGGTAAGATTTAAGCCCTGACAACGTCTCAAGCCAGAGTGCAGAGCTCGTTTGGTGTGGATAGGGGAGGAATGGTTGCTGGTAGATGCTAGTACCAGCTACTACTGGTATGTGGAATTCTGCACTCTCTGAATCCGATGGAGCCGGGACCAAGCACCCCGCACCTCCTCCCCACCCCTCTCCCGCCCTTCCTGGCTGAGGATGCCGATGGTGGGAAGTCGCGAGCGAGGACTGCGGAGGCTCATGAGGGGGGAGCGGGGGGGAGGTGGTTAGTAGTTGGGGTGTGAAGAATGGAGAAACCGATGAAGGATACTGGTTGGCCAGAATTCTTGGTACCGATGCTGCCGGTGCTCGGCCTGGTTCTGGTTTTGGTTGACGGGGGTGGCTGGCTGTGGGGTTGCCTTGGAGCGTTTCTAGACAGCCGGGTGACTGGCTGGGGATTCGGCTGGAGGAAGGAGCGATAATCTTGAGGGGCCATAAATCAGGTGACCGCACATTCGCAATCCCCGTATATACGCGGATAACTGAATACGTGGAAACGTGGATACGGCTAAGTGACGTACACGCGAAGCCGCATTGTTTGCCTCCGTCTTGATCCCTCTGGACCAAAGGATTTTCGCAGTCTGTCCTCTCCCTTGCTCCGATCTCCTCCCCTTCGTCGTTACTCTAATTTCTCTCACTGTTTCTAATTCTCGTCTTTGCCCTCATTTCGGAGTCACCGTGTATACTCGCTGCTATTTGGATTTGATGGAATCTCGAGCTATTTTTGGAAATTCCTTTGATATACTTCAGCACTCCTGACGCACCGAGAAATTCTAGCAGAAGGTGATAAGGAGCCATTGAAAAGACGCTTGGTACCTTGAACAGATAGTAATGCAGCATCCGGATGCACCTGGTTAAATTCTGATAGTTGCATCCTATATGCGCAAACTATGTAACTATTCGTAGAACTATTTCGTCAAGTCGTTCCGCTACTAACTTTTCAGTTCCCTGTATCTTCCCTCTCTGGACCAAGGGAGCGAGAGGGCGCTGATGCCAGGCGTAGATCGCGTCAGAATAAGCCGACTAGCAATATAAATAAAATCATCAGAGCGAATTTCGATTATAGGCCGGATTCCTATTGGAAAAGTTGTGCCTGTAGCAGCTGTCGGAATAGGAAAAGGAAGAAACGTCGCGTCATAATTAACGAACTCCGGCCGGATTCGACAGAGAAGAGAACGAAGGGCAATGAGGGATGGTATAGGAGAGAGAGAGAGAGAGAGAGAGAGAGAGAGAGTGAGAGTGAGAAGGGACTGAATTATTATTTCCGGACGTCACAATCGAGCAATGCCCAAGCCTTGTCTCCCTAAGGAAAGTTTCTCGTACTTTTAAGGATAAAGATCTCGACAAAGTTACGGTCATTTGCAAACTAATCGTCCCTCTGGCTTTCGCGTCCCGTCGTAACTTTCGATCGGCAGCGTCACCGGTACGTCGCGACGTTTCTAATCGTTCCAAGTGCGTTTTGCCTTGAACCCACATCCCTCCTATCCACGTGATTCCGTATGCTGCAGTCGCCACTAGTATTAGCTATATGTATACTGACAAATTCGTGACATCCAAGAATCAAGGGGATGATCAAAGCAAAAACAGGTATACATATATACACGACGTATAATATACCCACAAAAAGAAGAGCAAATGACATAGAAAAAAGAAGAAGAAGAAGAAGAAGAAGCATTAAAGAGATTCTCGAGTCTTCGGCACGGGAACCGAATTTTAATTCTCGTCTGGCAGGGTTTCAACTGAAGCCACCTTCTAACCATCCAGTAGTTCTACGTGTAGCCAGCCACGTAAGAAGCCACCGAGCTATACTAGCTAGGTATATTAAAATTCCTCAAACTTTTTAATCTTTCGCAGTAGTTAAATATTAATAATGAAATCTCGGATATGGCTATGCACACCGCGCTTGGGGACACCGAGTACCGAGTCCTCGTTACACTTAGTAGACAGGCAGGCAGGCAGGCAGGCAGACAGGCAAGTAAGCAAAGTCTCGAGCGAGGACGAGGGGGGGAACGAGTGCGGCGAGGCTTGAGAGGAAAAGACGGCGGTTCGGTAAGCGAGAAAGCGTAAAGGGGTCTGGCGGTAACGACGCCTCCGTGTATCATAAGTTAGAGGCTGCAGCGGAGCTTGGGTGGGATTGGTGTGCCCTGGAGGGGGGTAGGGGAAGGGTTGCTTCGCGAGGCCGCAGACGAAGGCGAAGGAAGGAAGGCAGGAAGGAAGCTTACTTAGTCGCCATTTAAACCTGAAAGCGAGCTTTGGTTTGCCAGCTGAGATCGAGCTGCGATACAAGCGGCCTTACGGACCCTTTTAGAGGGACAGTCAAAACGTGTCGTCTCTTGGAGATTCTGTATTTCCATCTCCTCGTTAGAGGATGGATCTATCGGTTACAGCGCGAGGATGCTGCTCCTGCTGCGAAAACTGCCGGATTCAGACCTCGACCTCGAAACTTTACGCTCGCTTTAAACGTTTAGCGTTTCTTAAGCGATACGAGTGAAATGCTTTCAAACGTCGGTTGTACGTATTGTATCTACCGCGCAACTTTGCTCTGTGTCCCTGAAGGGAAATTGGAGTTTGATAGTAGTATCTGCTTCGCTTCTCCGTTATCTACTATCTGAGTATCTTCTGTCTTCTATCTATTATCTGGTATCCAGTATCGGGCCTCGGGGACGAACTCAGAGAGTACTCATAAATTCTCCACTCCCATCTACTTTATCCTTCTTGATTCGATCTCGAATAGATCAGCGTTGTAAGGGATGCCCGCACGGCTCTACTATAATTAATCTTGAGTGTGTTTACAGCGGAGAGGAGAAGAAGAGGAGGGGGGGAGGCAATGGCGGCGGTGCCGGAGACTGAGACTCGGAGAAAAGGAGAGACGGTCGTGGGTTTAGGAGAGACCGTGGAGAGAGAGAGAGAGAGAGAGAGAGAGAAAGAAAGAGAGACTGAAGGAAGCTGTGAGAGAGAGGCAGTGCGGAGTGCGAGCTATCGTGTGATGCGAGCTTTAGGGTAGGAGAGGAAAAATAAAAAGAAAACCAGCAGCAATTTTTCACGAGCTTTTTAAAGCGCGGCTTAGCTGCTCGCTGAGCGAGTTTGAAACGATTTCACTAGAGGGCTTCATTTTTACGGCGCCTCGGAACGCCGAGTGTTACATCTGTGCAGGGGGTCGGGTTCTTCGACGCACAAGGAGAAGCGAGGGCGACAAGCGAAGCTGTCAAGTGCGAGGATCTGTAAATGCAAGATACGTGAGAAGCTGAGGAGATTCGGAAGTTCGTACGAGAGAGAACAATGAAGTTGATTTTTTTTTTCTAAAAATCTTGGTCTCCCATTTCGAAAGATAAGGGATTTTGTGTGGAGCCTCAGGTCGAGTGTGAAATGTACAATCACCTTGATTCGTAGATTGGTCGATTGGTCAATTTGTTGAACTAGCAATGAGACGTCAGAGGGGCGGCAATGAGGTGTCCAGGGCGAAAGGCCAAAGACCGATCAATAGTCATATAATCTGATGGAAACGGTGAACATACCGAGCGAGGGAACCGCCAAACAAAGAGAATCAGCTCCGCTTGCTCGTCTCTCCTTCCTCCATCTACCTTTTCACTTTCCATCCTGATCCTGAAAGTCCTCCTCTTCGAAGGTAATCGGCCGACTGGAGGCGATTGTTTGTTTTCATCCGAGCAACATCAGAGTTAGCCTGGATTCTCCCGTGAAATTTATTAGATACGGAAGAATCAGGATAAATCGGGAGAGTCAAGTGAACTGGAATTCGTACGAAAGGTATTATATAAGGATCGGATGGGAAGGGAACAAAAGCAAAAGTTGCTCCAGGCCTCCTTCGATAGCATCGTCGACGGTTACGAGTATCGACCGACGGGATGGTCGAAGGCGCGGAAAGCCTCGAAATTCAAGGAGAGTCTGAGAGGTCCTGCGATCCGAAAGGCATCGCGACGCTCGTACTGTTGTTATCGGCTGAAAAGTCCTGGCTGGGCGCGCCAGTAAAGTGTCACTGGGGGCACAACGAGAGAAAGAGAAGGAGAAAAAAAAGGGAAAAAAAGTCTCAGTCTGAAAGTTGGCAACGTTACCAGTACCAGCTACTGCATCGACAACTACCATGCTACCACGTCACTGTGCCACTGTGCCACTGTGCCACTGTGCCACTGTGTCACTGTGCCGTAAGATCGAAAGGGCGCGCGATCAGAAGAAGGTCGCAAAACGACTTGGTCGAAGGGTCATTCGATTCGTTATCGCGACATACGCACCAGTTGGCCACAGCTTGTCAACTCGAAGAGAAGCGACAAGAATTCTCCCTTCCTCGGGGCTGGCGTTGGTTCTGGGCAACCACAGAGGTCAAGAGGAGAAGACTGATACGCGATAGCCAATCACGACATCTCCCTTTTGCCTCGGAATCGCAAGTCCCTTCTATCAATCCTCTCCCAAGTTTGAGAACGCAGCCCGTTTAGAAGCGTAAAAAGAAAATGTTAGATTGACCTTCCGATCTGCAGAGTGGCTAATATCGTGGGTGGGTCTACACCACACCGCTAGGCTGGAAGGTGGATACGGCCAATGGCGTATCATTAGGTGGCTCGGAGTAGCACGCAATGTTGATACATATATATCATAGGGCTATACACGTCATGCGGGTCATATAGAGATCGTAGCTAAGTAATCTCCGACGATACGTTAAAGGACTCAAAGGGCACTTACGAGATCTCGCCGAAGGGTGCGAATGCTTCTCTCAAGGTCTGCGTCTCGATCTCAGGGCTGAGGTCTCCGACGAATATGTGGTAGTGTTCTGAAACAGATTTAACGATAGGAACTTGATTAGATGCCCTATCACACATGTCACAAATCTTTACCATAACCATCCCCAATTACCTTCGCCCCGTAATTGGCTCTACCATCGCGACTAGACTTCGTGCTAAACTTTCCAAGAGCAAGATCATTGGCTGTGATGCTACGATGGGAGGAATCTTGAAGGTCGAACAAAAACTCGAGCGATTCCTAGGTCTAGCCCATACGAGCTTAAATGAACGAGCTGGTTCGGCTGATTGCGCACATACTGGTATTTTATAGTCGGGAACTCGTGGATGTGAAGAGACCATAAGTCGGGAGACCTGGGGAAAAATGACGTTCGAGTTTTGCCTCGAGGATCAAGTTGACTTACGTAAACCCGTTAAAGCGATTAATTAATTAAATCGTACTAACTACATGGATTTTCAGATCAAGAATTGCTTGGAATAGCAAGTAAGAGAGAAAGAGAGAGAGAGGGGGGGAGGTAAGAGAAAAGTAAAAGAGGAGAGCAAGAGTCCCGTCGAACTGGCATGTCGGTCGAGAAGGTGTAGAGAAGTGGTGGAGCTAGAAGAGAGAGAGAGAGAGAGAGAGAGAGAGAGAGAGAGAGAGAGAGAGAGAGAGAGAGAGAGAGAGAGAGAGAGAG